>CM021108.1:175537267-175611893 GCA_007115665.2 Sequoiadendron giganteum
GATGGAGGATTAGGATTAGATGAAGGGATGGAATTGGATGTAGAACTAGGAGGAGATGGAGGATTAGGATTAGATGAAGGGATGGAAATGGATGGAGGATTAGGATTAGATGAAGGGATGGGATTGGATGTAGGACTAGGAGGAGATGGAGGATTAGGATTAGATGAAGGGATGGAAATGGATGGAGGATTAGGATTAGATGAAGGGATGGAAATGGATGGAGGACTAGGAGGAGATGGATGATTAGGATTAGATGAAGGGATGGAAATGGATGGAGGATTAGGATTAGATGAAGGGATGGAAATGGATGTAGGACTATTAGGAGATGGAGGATTGGGATTAGATGAAGGGATGGGACTAGATGGAGGACTAGGAGTGGCTGGAGGAGATGTAGGATTATGATTAGATGGAGGATTAAGATATAATGCGGTGAAAGGGAGAGTGATGTAGGAAGATGTGGATGTTGGATTAGATTGGGATGGGGAGTGATAGTAGGAAGATGTAGATGAAGGATTAGAATGGGGAGATGTGGAATTAATGTAAAGGTATGGGGATGGGGGATTGTGATAGGAAGGTGTGGATGTTGGATTAGAATAGGAAGATTGAGGTGGTGAACCACCATAGGAAGACATGTATGGTGGGTTGGCATAGGAGGATATAGATGGTAGATTAGGATGAGAAGATTGGGATGTGGGATTAAGGTAGAGGTGTTGGAATTGTTGATTATGATGAGGATAAGAGGATGTGGATGTTGGATAGGATAGGGGTTGAATTGGAGGACATGATGAATATGTCGATGGTGAGGATGTTGGATATCCCTTGTCAAGGGTAACATAAGAACAATTATTAGATGTAGATGAAGGCATGGTGGGATAGTTTGAAGAAGTAGTGGGATTTTGGAAGGGGATTGGAGAGATCTTACTAGCAATGATAGCGTCAAGAGGATTTATATAACAATCTTCATGATCAACAAGATTTTCATTATCGTCATCAACGGAGTTAGGATTCCCCTTGACTACTATTATTGGTTGTGTGAGAGGGGTATAAAGATTCATGATGGATATAGATTAGAAGGAAAGAATAGATGATGGATAGAGAACTAGGATGAATTGAAAGCTCATATGGGGATTGGATGAAAGCTCAGATTAGGATGATGGGATTAACGTTCAGATTAGAATTGGATTGGAGCTTAGATTGGGATTGGATCAGAGGATATGATAGAATTGATTTGAAACCAAGATCATGGGTTTCAACTAGAGGACGTAAGGTGTTGACAATCAGATATTTGCCAAATTTGGCTGTTTTCAAAAATTGTCAAATTTTGCCATTTTGGGAAACTTTGTAGGCATACGTTTGAGAGTCTAGTTTTTTCCACAAAATACCCAATACTAAGATAGGATGAATTTCCAACTAACATCAGAAATATGAGACACGCATTTACAGTTATTAACAAAATAGTTCGTCAAAAACTGGAAAATTGAAAAAAATAAATGTTAATTTGTGATTTTGAGGGTCAAGATGAAAGTTTGCAGCTCCAAAAATGTGTCGAAGGAGGATCCAATGGACTTAGCAGTCGGTTGGGAATCCAAATGCCATCTCCTAATGCAACCACCCGTAAAATTTCAGCCAAAACCCACATCCGAGTCAAAAGTTATGGCCTCCGAAAGTTTCGGCATAAAAATAAAAAATTTCAAAAATGAAGTCTAGATGATTGGGATGGGTGATTTGATGATAGATATGGACTCCAATGATGTTCTAAGAAGCACTTATGCAATTTGGTTGATGAAACGTTGATTTTCAGAAAATGTTGACAGATGCTCGGAACAAGGGAACGGCCACTCAGAACGGGTAATCGGATATGCAGATTGGATAGATAGATGGTCAGGAGAGGTGAACAAGGGCTTGGAATGGCCTAATGAAGGTTTGGATTGATCAAATGGTCAAATGGAGGCTTCGGGGATTCGAATGGAGGTTAAACGGGTGAAATTGGTCGTTCAGTGGGGCATATTCGCCCTTCTGCAGAAAATGGCTGAAACAGAGGGCAAGGTCGCCCCTCTGCAGAAAATGGCTGAAACAGAGGGCAGGGTCGCCCCTCTGTAGAAAATGGCTGAAACAGAGGGCAGGGTCGCCCCTCTGCAGAAAATGGCTGAAATAGAGGGCAGGGTCGCCCCTCTGCAGAAAATGGCCGAAACAGCAAAGGGTAGGGTCGCCCCTCTGCAGAAAGTGATCAAAACAGAGGGCAAGGTCGCCCCTTTGCAGTGAAAACTTGAACTTGGTTTGTATAAGGGATTTTGGCAAGGACTTAAAATGGTTTAATGACAACTTCACTTACCAAAATTTACTGGTTTTTCACAAAAAAACACTTTGGACAAGCACAATCCTATGATTAATGTTTTAACGGGTATAGCCGACAAAGGTCTTACTCTAGGATGAACAAGGTTTCTAGGGAGTCCTCGATATACGCTTGGTACGTGAGGCACAACTATGAACACCAGTCCGTCACAAGCGTGAGTCGGGAGCCCCAACAAGATACTGAAAGGCTCGGACCAACTCTTCACGTCTAGCTAGGTATCACCCTAGCTTCGACGTTCTGCCAATTACGACGTAACTGGATTGAGGTATAGCTTTGGCTCTCCCCCCTTTATATACCCCGCTGATACGCGTGGTTGGGATTGTCCCTTGGGGTGATGAAATCCCCAAGCAGGTCCCGCTAAGAAGATGACACTAATTATTTCCAACTACCTCCTTCGGATCCGCACAACATGCAAAGGAGGAAGGTGAAAACAAACTAATGCCCCCTTAAGGTAAAATAAGTAAAATAGACACAACAAATAGCAAATATTACTTTCCCCTACTTATACTAAGTACCTAGATAAAATAGCAAGGAAATACTTTTAAAAATCAGAATAAAAAGGAAGGTCCTGCAAGGAAATGTTTGTTGTTTATCTTCTCCCTTCTTTGTGATGTGCAGCAAATCTGACTTCCTGAATGTGCTGTTAAGGGCGGATTCGCCCCTCTGCAGAAAATAGTCAGAAAACAGCCTAAAAGGGCAGGGTCGCCCCTTTGCAGAAAACAGTCAGAAAATAGCCTAAAAGGGCAGGGTCGCCCCTCTGCAGAAAACAATCAGAAATAGCCTAAAAGGGTAGGGTCGCCCCTCTACAGAAAATAGTCAGAATTAGCCTAAAAGGGCAGGGTCACCCCTCTGCAGAAAACAGTTAGAAATAGCCTAAAAGGGCAGGGTCACCCCTCTGCAGAAAACAGTCAGAAATAGCCTAAAAGGGCAGGGTCGCCCCTCTGCAGAAAATAGCCCCTCTCAGAATTAGCCTAAAAGGGTAGGGTCGCCCCTCTGCAGAAAACAATCAGAAATAGCCTAAAAGGGCAGGGTCGCCCCTCTGCAGAAAACAGTCAGAATAGCCTAAAAGGGCAGGGTCGCCCCTTTGCAGAAAACAGTCAGAATTAGCCTAAAAGGGCAGGGTCGCCCCTCTGCAGAAAACAATCAGAAACAGAGGGCAAGGTCGCCCCTCTGCGGCGTCCGGGAGGGCAAGTTCACCCCTCTGCGACCTGAATCTGCAAACAAGCAAACAACAAAAAATGTGAAAGAAAGAGACCCCTAAGTGGGTCCCACCGGGCATGCCAGAAATGTGATCCTAATAAAATGTTGCTTCCTAAAATGTGAGATGTTAGGTAAAACTAATAGTGCAATAAAGAGAAACAACAAGATAATAGGGCACCTCAATGATTAGCCTAAGAAAATGAACAATATGAAAGCAAGATGAACAAGTAAATTGTTGTTATACCTTCATGTTGTTGCTTCCTTGGTTGGCCCTTGATGTTGAAGTCTTGTGTGCTCCTTGGATGGCAATGGAATGAAGTGGATGCAAGATGAATTGATGCAATATGGATGCTAAAATAGATGAGAGATTGAATGGCAATTTTGTAAGAGTTTATTTGCAAAAGACTTGATCCTTCAAAATGAAGGAATTGAAGGGGTATTTATAAGCCAAATTGAATTCTCTAGAGAATTCAACGGTTGGGATTGATCCAACAAAGATCAAGATGAAGGGCTATGGTGAGTTGAGGACTCACAAGCCCTCACATCTTGATATGTGGAGGGTGAGATGTCCTAGGGTGGAGTGATGTGGAGATGAGGTGGATCTTGGGGGATGAGAAGATTCTTTGGAGGAATAAAAGTGAATTTAAAATTCACAATGATTGGAAGAATCTAGTGGATAAGAGAGTGTCTCCAAAAAGCTGGAGATTTGTCACATGTGGGTGATGTGACAAGTCCAAGGTTCTAGAAGCCCTTGGCACATGTGAAGTGACAAGTCAAGGCTTCTAGAATCTTGCATGGGGGATGGGGAAGACCTTGGAAAGATAAAAGTGAATTAAAAATTCACATGGGGAAGAGGGGAACCTTGGTTGAATAAATGTGAATTAAAAATTCACATGGGAAAGGGAGTCCATACCAAAAATGGCAAGTGGGAAGGTTGACCAGAAAAGGTAAGCCAAATGTGGCTAATGATTTTGATTAAGGTTGTGCAAACACATGATCAAGGTAATTAATGAGAGATTAGAGGCAAGTGGGAGATTATGGAGGATGTGACACTTAATCAAGATTAAGTGGTGCACATCCTAATCACAGATTAATTAATTTAATCTAGATTAGAAGAGGGTTATGGAGAATGTGACAAGGAGAGAGAAAAAGGAGAAATAAAAATTGATTTTAATTCAAATGGGTTAAATGACTAAATTAAATAATTTGTCATGTTTATTTAATTTAGAGAAGACAAGGGGGTAAGGTAAAATATTTAATTTATTTAATTAGATACTTTAGGAACCTTAGGCAAAAAATGAAATAATGATTAAATAAATTATTTAATCACTATTAATGAAATAGATGAATAAAGTAGACAATTTTGATCATATGGAAGTGATCAAATTTGGATGTCTACAGATTGAATAGAACTATCTACAATGAGAAATGAATAGTTGAAATGGAATGTCACTTTATTATGACAGACTCCTAAAGGACTGACCAAGGGTGTCTCGGGGGCACTTTAATGATGGCCTTGCCTACATTAAAGCTCAAAGACTTGTAGTTTGATAGGTTACTATTTTTGTATATTCTATGTTCAACCTTTTTAGGGATCTTGATGTGTTTTGGATGTTTTTTATTTTGACTTTACAATTTTCTGAATGTTTTTGGATTTTATTTGTATAGGAATTTGGATGATTTTGGTATTTTGATGAGATTTTATGAATTATTTTGGGATTTGCGATGATATTTGAGGTAAATGATACCTATATCATGATGTCATTGTCACATTGTGAAATATAAGACATGGATCAAGAGTTAGTAAAAAACAAGAGTGTAATAACCTACCCCTAATGTCTAGCAATTCTACATAATGCAATGAGTAACCAAGATAGGCAATGTATAGGAAAAGAGTTTAACATAGTTTTATCAAGCTAGATATGGGCTATGGGACTTCACGCAATAAAATGGTAAATATCTTGTCAAAAAAATTCCATGAGTAGAGTTGAAGTATATGTCGAATCTTTTTCAAGATCAAGATAAAATGGGATATCTAGATAAATCTAGATATGATGGATGAACAAAATATTGGATTTATCATTACAAGGATGAGATGCTTATGTTTGAGAAGGATTATATTAATACTTGATTCTATTCATGATGCATGTTGGCCAGGTTTTCATCAAGGTACTTTCCCAAAGTGCCACCATAGTGGTTTTCATTGGAGGATGAATTTTATTTTTACTATTTTCTTGATTGTTTGATTTTTTGGAAAAATTTACCCTTATGTTGAACCACCTAGTGGAACTGATGTAGAGGCCACTAATATAACATGCCAATGGTATCCTTATTGAATAAATTTCTTTGCTAAGATACAAGAATTTGAGTGCAACCTTGAAGAAGTCTGATTTGCCTAGTGGATACCGAAATTAACCTTGACTATGTGTGTACATCATGATAGAGTGCCTCCATAATCCTTATGATGAAGGGTAGATACCAACACATAGTCAATGCAAGAATTGGATTGTGAATGGAGTGTACGGTGACATGCATTAAGGAATATGATATGTATTGATTAATAGTTTGGAACCTTTGACTCTGCAAACATGGGAAGATGAGCGATGATGGGTGGGAATGGAGGTTTTCATGGAATTAGCACTAACCACTGGATATACTTTGTTCCTTGCTTGAAAAGACTTTTGTATTTGAGGACTCTTTTGATGGATATATTTTCCCTTTTGATTTTTCTACATAGTTTCTTTGACTAATGGAGTTTTGGAGGGATGATTTTCTTAATATTTCTTTCGTATCCATTTGTATTTGTTTTTTTCTTTTTTCTTTACTATTTCATTTTCTTTGATGATCTCCTTTCTTTGATCGGAATTATTCTTTTTATGTTTTTTTGAATCTCCGTATGAGATTATGGGTGAATGCCAACTCATGATACAATTAGTTATAGTATTGACACTATTTTCATCATAACGATCCTTCATGCCCCATATGTTGATGTTTATTGGAGACAAGATTGCTCCTAGTGTTGTGAAGGTAGTATCAATACCTAATCCTTTGCCCTGATAATGTATCCTTTGATCCATAGCCACCGAATATGACTTGTCGTGAACACATGATATTGCTATGGGTTCTTGTTGTTCAGGAATATGAACTATTTGCTATGATTCTATGAAATCGTTATTTTTTATACTAGTTCAAAAGATTTTGATGCTGAATCAAAAGATGTTGATAATGTGCAATAATTGTAAGAATCAAGAATCTTGACAGTTTCTTTCTCTTGTGTAGAAATACCAAGAGGGAGAGAATATTTTTTTGGATGAAGAACGTTTATATGTCTATTAGAAAGAAACATCTCGGGGGTGATATTAGAGATATCTTTAGAGTTTAAAATGGTTTGGAAGATGTAACTTATCTCTTGGTGAAACTCTAGGGATAGGGCTTCTTGATCCTGATTTGATTCAGAGTAAATTGCATTATCCTCAAGAGCCTTATCTTGACATGATCCTTAGGTGGATGATAGATGACCAGTAAAAGACTCTTCACAACAGTCGATAGGTATGGGTGAAACAAAGGATATTTTTTTCTCATTTGGAACTTCTTCAACATGCCCAACCATTGAGTCATATGTGTGAGACATATCAAAATACGATAACCACTTAATGTCATTATGGTATAAAATATTGCTAAAAGTTATTGATGGGTTTGGAATTTATTTTAAAATGATATATTGATGTGTATATGATTCCTCATGTTGTGATAAATAAATATGTACCACTATGGTATCACATGCGTGGTTTACATTTTTTGAGGTTGATGCCTTTCTTGAATCTTTTTCTTTTCTATGATCAGGGATAGGGTTTGTGTAAATTTTCAAAATTTCATTCCTAGATTTGTGATCAACATAAATGTCTCCTTGCTCAATAAGATCTTCTATAAGATGTTTGAGTCTAAAAAAAATTATGGGTTATAACCTCTCTATCCGTGAAATTCACAAGATTGATCATCTCTATAGCTATGAGGTTTGACTTGTGGCTCTTGATAGTTTGGAAAATCTTGGAGTGTGATAATGTAGTGTCCCTCCATTCTCACCGTGGATATGCAGGTAGTTTGGTTTTGGAACTTGGAAATGAAGTTAAAATAATAGGGATATTTAAAATTATGTGCTAATGATGTTAGGTAGACGATGTTGTATATTATGAATTTATCAACTAATTTCTATGATGGTACTTTGGTACACTTTTTTAACTTAAGTTTCATGCACATATTATGATTGACATATGGTTACATTATCATGATTATTAGAAAATTATCTTGTAAATGATCTTATCTTGATTGTTATGTATATGACTATTATATGTGTTGATCATTTGAACTATTGATTTAATTAAAAATTAACAGTATTTTGTTTGTAAGTTGGTAGAACTTCCTGTGAATGGCATTATTCATTTTGCCTGCAAAATTTTGGGGAGAAAATGGATTTAGAGTTTGCAGGAAGAAATTTCTATAAAATTCCATTCTATTAGTGAATCTTTGAGGAGAGGAGCGTAGCAGCAAAGGATAGCCAAAGGAAGGCATTCAGATCAAACCAGTTGGGGAAGCGAATTTATAGACCTGAGTTGGCTTCTTCTGAAAATGATTTTTTTTGATAGATGAATAAATTAACTATAGAAATTTTAATGTAATTATATTTTGTAATTGTTGCATTCTATTCTTGAAAGATTTCAATAAAACCAAATTTTGATTATCTTGCAACTATTGCATTCCATGAGATAATATTTATTTATTTAGTTAACCATTTTTCCCAAAAAAAATCTAAAACTTCTTATCAAATCCATTTTGTGCATATTTTGTATCCATGCCTTCCACAAGATAACTTTGGATCCATTGTTAATTGCATTTGCTTGAAATTTTCATAAGCCTTTTTAGCGAACCATTTTATGCATTTCCGGTAGTCACTACACTTCATGAAATTTGTTTTTTGGAGGCGTTGCCTCACCCCCCATCACTCTTCCTCCCTTACTTCCTCCTCCCTCTCCCCATGCTGGCACAACCAAGATTGGCGGCTGCGCACTGGCTTTGCACAACATGGATTAGTTTCAATTTAAATTTAATTTGTTCTTTTATTTTAAAGTTTAAGCCATGTAAAATTTAATAAATATATATATATTTATTTCTTAATTGCTTATTAAGATTTTATTTTATTTGATTATATATATATATATATATATATTACAATAATTGCTGGTTACAGTAAAAAGGAATGATTTCCTTCATACTTATCAGGGGAAAATTTCTTAAATTAGAAAATTATAAAGGAGAAATTAAATTGCAATAGAAAAATGAATTGGGTAAATGATTAGGTGAACTAATTTACTTACATTCAAATAGTTGAATGAATTATTTAATTAGTTTGAGGTATCTTTTGTTAGTACTGATTACTTCATAATTATTTCATAGTTAGTAAAATGATTGTGTAATTAATAAAATAAAATAATCGTTATTAAAGTTACTCTCAAATTATCATGGTAACTCACCTACTAAATGAAGTAAATTGTTTTGTGTGTAATTTAATTGAATTAGTTTATTTTGCATTAGTAAATAAATATTATCTATGTTTATAATTTAAAGTTTTATTAGATTTCTATGTGAGCTGAATTAATTAGGAACTTGTTATGCTAATTTTATATCAAGTTGCAATGTAAAATTAGGGGTTTTTTATTTAGTTAAATTAAAATTGATGGGTTAATTAATGTTATAACTATTCTTACATAGAATGGGTTGTAATGAATAATGTGTAGTTAAGTGAAGAAAATAGAAATGTGGTTCAGTGATAGGTTGCTTTTATTGGTAAGTTATTATTAAAATGAGTAATTAATTGTCCATATAGTTAAAGGATTGAGTTTTACATATATAAAAGTAAATGAATGATATGAAGGTTAGTTAAGTGAATTAGATTAAAAAATTAAAAGATTTTGAATTAGATAGTTAAAATGAGTAATTAAATTGCTAGAAATAAATGATTAGGATAAATAATTAAGTAATTTGATTTATTTTACACTGACAAATAAGGGATTGGTAATAATATGTAAGGATAAAAAGTTTAGGGAAAAACGATATATAAAGGAAATGTTTTAGATTCAGTTGTAAATAATTTAGGTCACTTTCTGTAATTATTTTGCAGATGAATGATGATCAGTTTCTTATAGTTTATTTATAGTTGATCAGTGTGAAAAAGGAATATTTAAATTGTGAGGATTAACTCTTGATTATGGTTAAATTAAATTCATTTATTTTGTGTGGATAGAAGTAGATTAATTAAGATAAAAGTTTAGTTAAATAGTGTATTGGGAAAGTAAATAGTAAGTGAGGGAAAAATATTGGGATTAGATTATTTAATTTATTTTATTCAATTTAAATGTTTATGATTGATCTTACTTTCTATAGTTAATTATAAAATGACTGATTTAGTAGATGATTAGTAAATTTTCTATATGAATTAACTAATTGGAATATAATTCTATTAGCAGCATAATTAGGGATCTGATTGAATTTTGTTTGCATCATAAAATGAATATTGAATTTTAATGTTTAACTCGGTATTTTGATAGACTTGATTACATTTAGGAGTGAAGGACTTAGTACACATCAAAAATATAGAGGTTCAATTAATGTAGATTAGTTGATAATCTAGAATATAGGTATAGTTAAATAGTTTGTAATAATCATTAATGAGGAACCTAAATAGAAATAGATATATTTAGTTGATGAATGTATAATAGAGATTTGAATCTAGTGTATTATTGTGTTAGGAACACTAAGTGAGAGGGATTAGTGATTGTTTTATAAATAGAATAGTCCATTGATCATATTAAGTTTATTGATGTAACTCTTCTTGCATCCAAGCAATGTCATAATTGTAGTAAGTATAAATTGGGTGCATAGGATGTGTTATATTCGAACCATTGTGGCTTATCCAACTCCATTATTTTTATAAATATAAGTTGATTTTAAGCTAACAAAATGAGTTGG
Source organism: Sequoiadendron giganteum (assembly GCA_007115665.2). Classification (NCBI taxonomy): domain Eukaryota; kingdom Viridiplantae; phylum Streptophyta; class Pinopsida; order Cupressales; family Cupressaceae; genus Sequoiadendron; species Sequoiadendron giganteum. The sequence continues at coordinate 175,547,844 of CM021108.1, forward strand.
TTTAATGATCAATTGCAATATAATAAATTAGTGCTTTAATTTAGATATGGTGAAATCACATAATAGATATATGTCTAACTAGGTCACATGTTCTCATTGATTACCTTCATATAACTTTGAGTAGGGTATTGTGAAAATGCACTTGACATTATATTGAGTTGAAGTATAATCAAAACCAATGGTGTTAGTTTAGAGGTGAGTATTAGGATGAGTACTCGATATATTTGACTATGTTATGTTGTTTAAACCATTAAGGTGAGAGTTTTAGTGTGCTTTCCTAGTTTTTCATTGTTATCATTTATTTTAATTTCATTACAGAAGTTCTAAATTGGGTGTGAGAAGTTTAACTTGATTGTCTTGTTTATTAATTTCTCCTAATAATTAGTTACTTTGTTGCCAACTATTGAGTTAATTTAGAGAGATGATTGTCTTATTAAGGATTTAGCTATTCTTAAATTTAATAGAAAATAATCCTTATATTTAACTATGTGGTTAAGATAAATTGACTGATAAATGAAATAATGTTTTAATTTAGAGGAATGTCTTACTTGTTATAATGTGATGTTCAATTGTTTCATTTGACAATGTGGTTGATTATTGGATTAAGTGTTGCGTAATTTTTGAAAGGGGGTGTCATTGTGTAAAGTTGTTTAGCATGTTGGTCTCGAGAGGCCTAGGAGGGAGTATGTTTATGTGAATAGTTCTTATAATTGTTTCACTTTGGAAAGTGGTTGGAAATGTTCTGAGTTATGTGCTTTGTATGAAATGTAAACCCTAAGGATGTTGCTTCCTATTTTTATATGGAATCATGTGATTATGTTAAATGTGCAAGATGGTCAATGTCTTGCTTTGTGCTTGGAGTCATGTGATTATGTTGAGTATGCAAGATGGTAAATGACTTGTTTGATGTATAGGGTTTACTAGTTGCAAGTAGGGGAGTGGATCTCAATGGGGTATGAAACCCAAAGTGGTGTCTAGGACAACCCATTAGAGGGTTTCTTATTCCAGTGATAACCTCAATAATGAACTAGTTGGATGGGTATAATTCACCTTAAACAAGATAATGGATGCCTCACCCATACCTGTAGTGATCATCTAGGCTAAGGATGGGTTGAGAAGGCTTGGTTGGAAAGATCAACTTCCTTGTCCTCATGAAAGGAATGTTGGTTCCACATGTGTCACCCTATGAGGTTGGGACCTAGTGAGAGGTTTACAAGGACAACCATATATGGGGGTTGGGGTCTAGTGAGAGACTGCTAGGACAACCCATGCCAGGGTCATGTGATGACACTCCTCCCTATTGCGGTCTAGCATTCCCTAGTTTTCCTCGCTCTTTCTGTTATGTGAGTTCCTTTGGAAGTCGATTCAATGTTGTAAGTGATGTTGGTGTGATGACAATGTTGTGTTGGAATCCATGTGTACCCCTTGATTGTGTTAGCTAGTTGCTTTTCTGACTATTTGTATGATATGGGACATTGTGCTATCTTCTAGCATAGGGGGTGGACCTCAGGGTTCCACATGGTTGAGAGGTTGGTGTTTTTTTCTCTATTGGGCATTCTTTCTAAATGTTCATGTTCATGGATATTTTTCTTACTACCATGGATTCTAGTTCATGTTCTTGTTCATGAAGGCAACCTTTCATGTACCTATATATTGGATTGTATCTCCATTTTTATCTCTTGATGTAATCTGATGTGATCTTCCTGCATGTTCTAGGGGAAGCGTTATTGTAATTATTGTAATGATGTAATAGCTATTGATGAAATATTCTTGTTAGAGTATTGTAAAGAAATGCATCTTGCACATGTTAGCTAGTAATGAATCTTGCATGTTATATCATTCTTGTATCTTTATTGTTGATGAAATGTTTCTAGTAATTTGATTATTAGTTTGTGAGTAGTGCAGTTGAGGAACCTTAAAGGATCTAGCATTAGTTTCTTATGTTATTTTATTCATTTGAAAGTTATTGTTGAAAACAAATAAATATATTATTCCATTATTATGTTATAGTTAATATTGTCCTTTGGGGTTCCTTGGTGAGGGTGCTACAAATAAGGCTAGAGTGTATCAACTGCTTCAACACATTCTCCATAGATTCCCCCAAGGGAGTGATATTTTTCTTAGGAGCACTATTTGTTATTTGTTGTCCAAGTTGAGTGTTTGTATCATTGATCATTGGTTGATTGTTTGGTGGTTGCGTGTATAGTTGTTGTGTGTTCATGGGTTGGGTGTTTTCTTTCCTAGGAGTAATTAAGACTGTATTTGCATCAACAATACCATCACTAGTAACATTTATGTTCTTGGGCCAATAGTGGGGTTTGTTAAAACTAGAGGATGGGCTGTTGTCTTTATACAATTGTGTGTTCCCTTGTGAGATTAGGGATCTCTTTATGTTAAGGGCCCTAGGGACAAGATCATCATAAGTGATAATACACTGTATTTTCAAGTGGAAGGATAACTCTGGATCAACATTTTCTATGATAATCCTTAGTTTTTATTCATCGGGAAAGGTCCACTTGGTCTTGATAGCTCTTTGTCTCCACCTTCATATAAAATTAGCAAAGGATTCTCCTTTTTTTTCTCTTGAGTGTGCATAACTCTTTTAATCTCACATCCATGTCAATATTTAAGGAGAAGTGATCTATGAATCTATCAATGATTTCTTGGAAGGTTTTGATTCCTAAAGGTAACTGTGAAAACAAATCCATGACAGGTGTTGTTAAACTTTTTGGGAAGAGGCACATGAAATAGGAATCATTATAGGACACCTCCATGCACATGACATTGAATTCCTTGACGTGATCCATAGGATTTCCTCTCCCCTTGTATTTAGTAAATTTGGGAACCTCAAAACTGGGAGGGAAAGGTATCATTGCGATGTTTTGATCAAATGGATATGGAGATAGGTTTTTTTGTGTATGGGGCTTATTCATTTTGACCATTCGGATATCCTACATTTCTTTTCTTAACACCTTAAGTTGTGTTGCTACGTCGTCTTGGGGATTTGGTGGAGGAACATACATTACATATTGTGGGATGGTTTATAGATTTTACCTAGGATTTTGATATGATGGTATGTTGTATGGTGTGTATGGATATTGTGATGGTGATAGTGGTGGAGGTGTATATTTTCCTAATGTGTTTATATTGGTGATGTGTTATGTTGAGGGTTATGGGTATGTGCAGGATCATGATGGGCCAAAAAGTGGCGATATGGTGGGTATGTGTAGGGTATGTGGCTCACGACCCTTTTTTTACCCAAAATTGATGAAACAAAAATGGTTTTTAAAGGAGACTCTCAGCTTTCCACCAATATAAATTATTCTTTAATTTGAATTTAATAAATAATTATTATTCATTTTCTATTTGAATTATGACTAAAGTCCTGATCGATAGGCTAATTAAAAAAAAAAACAATAGCTTTCAAATGGTATCACATTCTATGCTTCACATACTATAAGATTAAAAGAAAAGAAAAATGAATCTTATGAAGTTTTGACCAAGTTAACGTGGTCATATATACAATGGTTTATATTTTTTAAAAGTTATAATAAAAAAATCATAATTAATTATTTACTTGGAAAAAAATTACAAAAAAATATCCATCAGATCGGGAAATGAGTCCTCTACTTATATCTAAAATATTATAAAATAATATTATAATTTTATTGTGGTTAGGGTGGTCAGACAAACAATTACTTCTTATTTTTTCCCTAAAATTTAAGTGCTACTGCATTGAAATTTCAAATTTTCACCAAATTTATTTTTATTTATTTTTAAATAAACCTAGTAGTTTACAAACTAAATTAAATTTTCTACAGATTCTATTCTTACATATTTTTGAAATAATATAGATAAATTATTCAATTTTTTACATCAAGTTGCCTAACTCTAATTTTTTTAAAATTTTTTGCCACTTAAGGGCCTTTTTTTTCATGATGATCCTACACATACCCTTATAGTAGAAACCTTGTTTTTTGTTGTTGTTGTTGTTGGGCATATTGTTGATTTAGTAAGGCTTTTTGTTATTATTGGTCCATGAGGGCTGCTTGTTTGGATTGTTGTTCTTGTTCTACTAAGGCTACTTGATGGGCTTGATGTTGTTACTATACTGCTAAGCCTTTCTATTGTTCATGTGTTGCTAAGGGTGCTTGATGGGCTTGATGTTTTTGTTGTGTTGCTAAGGTTGTTTTTTGTTGTTGTTATTGTGCAGATAGGGCTTCTTGTTGAGCTTGTTGTTGTTGAATGGCTTATTGATAATCCTATTGTGCTTGTTGTAAAGCTAAGGCATATGCTTGCAATGTAGGATCAGGTGGTTGTTGGGACATCTGCGATGTATTTTGGGTGTTGATGTTTTGAGTGGGTTGTGAGTTTTTTATCAGAGGTTGGGGGTTCCCATGGTTTAATATTCCTTGTAGGATAGTGGATTAAGGTGGAGGAATGTAATATTGAGGTTCCATTTCATTTTACATGACACGAGGGACCGAGGGGAAAGATGATGTTGGTGACATTTGGTATTGCAATGCTAATGGCACATTCAAACGTTGCAATTGATTGAAAGGGTTCTATTGATCAATGGGTAGAGGGTTCCCTTGCATTTGAGGTGTGATCAAGGTATTACCTTTGTTGATAAGATTATTAACCAAGGTGTTCTTTTGATTTGGGTCGATGATAGATGGGATAGATGTGTTTTAGATAACTGTTGGGTTGGATGCATTAATGAGAGGATTGTATGAAGACATCCCATTTTGTGTTGGAGGTTGATTTTGTGTGAGAGTGTTAACTTTCCCTTGTGGGTCAATTTGATACACTTGTCCTATACTTCCTTGTGTGATGTTGGGCACACTTGTGGTACTTATGGGAATGGATAAAGATGGATATCATCGATATGTTGAGGTTATTGTGGCATCATGGAATGTAAGTGTTTTTCAAATGTTGGTGTCCAACTTGTGTTTCTGGGAAGGTTGGAAGTTAATGGAATGGTCTTGTTTTGAATACCCATATTTCTATTTGTTCCTAGACATGAAGTGAGACCAAGGTTGGTTCCTAGCCTAGTTGCAAGCCGAGATGTTAAAGGTTGACTTGGCACAAGGGATGGAGTTGTTTGAATTGTAGATTAGGTTAACCCTACTATAAAATTTTATGCAAGACAAGTTGGATATTTTTTTCATACTCAAGAATATCATCTTTAGTAAGTTGAAGTGGGTTTTTTGTGACATCTTCTACCTCATATGGTTCTACTAAATCTTGTATTTTTTGTGCGGGGGAAGAATGATGTCATGGATCAAATTCTTGAGGGTTGGTATCTCTGATGGTAGATGAGACTTTTTTTCTCCATGATTCTCTTCTATTGTGATCTTGTGGTTACCATAAATTGGTGGTCACTCATGGGAGAGTTGTGTTGAGATTTACAATATTTGAAATATCTAGTTGACTCAAATTTAGGCAGAGGGGATGTTCTTAGTCATTTTGGAGGAATGGTGATAATGGGAGATGAAAAAGGTGAATGATGTGGGAAGTGATCTTTGCAAACATTTTTTGGGACAACACTTTTAATTTAGATAGAGGATAGAGGACGTTTGATTGTTTGATGTTTGGATAGAGGATGTTTATGATCTTGAGAGTCTTTAGGGTAGACTTGTGACCTTCAAGATAAACTATTCCAAAGATGATAACTAACTTAACTAAGTGCTTGAAAAAGGATTCATTTCACATACAACATAGCTAAGATAGGGTTTAGGTTGATTGATGTCCAAGTCAAAAAGTGTTAGTGTATTCATTTTTTTTGCAAATTTTGGTGAAGTAAAGGATGAAAATTGATGATGGGGTGGATGAAATGTTTGACCCAAAGTTTACCTAGAATGAACCTTTGTTTTCCAAGACCAAGGTAGTGAGAAACATGTTATACCTATAAAGTGATCAAACCCTAAGGACTCAATGATTTTGGTAAAATATAACTCAAATGATTTTTGAAATAGGACCTAATTTTGACAATAAAAATTGGACTCAATGTTTTCCTTGTATGATAATGGTTGTAAGGTTTGGCTATTCCACCTGAGTGATGAGATGCCAAATGGTCATGTGGGGTTCAATTTGTAAATCTATCTTTCTTAAGTGAGTTTCTTTTTACCACAAACACTTGTCTTGATTAAGTTTCAAACTAAATGTCAATGTCAAAAACATCATCAATTCATCAAAGTCCATTTTGTGAAAAGGATGAAGTCAAGGGCATAGTTACCTAGGTTAAATTTTGGAAGTATGGATTGAGATGTAAACAAGAATATTTAGAAGTCTCTAAGAATAAATCCTTAAGACAAGCACTAATATCATGGTTTTTTCAAAGGGTTTGGAATTTTGAAAAGACATTTTTGATGTTTATTTTCAATGTTTTGGAACCAAGAAAATTATTAAACTAACTCAAAAGCATTTACCATCCTAGATTTAGAACATGCTACTTGTTGAATTCCCACTTAGATTTCTCCAAACATTAAGACAATGTGAACAATTAGAGAATTAGTTACATTGGGTCCCCCTGACACAACACACACTTCTTAGGTACACCAAATCTCAAATCATTAAGATCCATAGATCTGAAGGATTTTTCTATTTCTATAATGAATAGTAAAATGTGGGGTGGCTTCGAAACAATTGTTCTTACACCAACAAGCATAAAGGGCATTTGGCTTCTAAAACATTGGTTCTTAGTAAGGACTTTCATTCAAGGTGCCCATACACATGGAAAGATTAGCTAAATATTATTTTAATCAAGATGCCTCCTAGTCCCTTCCTAAGAAAAATTTATGATATGTCATGCAACCACTAGGGGTGGAACTTATCGGTATGAAACATACACACCTATTGCTTATTACTTTCATCAAAAACATATTTTTTATATAATAGTTTGAAAGAGCTTGGCTTTAGCTCATTATTGCTTGGATGATTCCCACCTTTCAACGCGGGCTAGCAAGCCCTCTAAAGGTATACAAAAGAAAGGAAATACATTTGTTTTTATCTCCTAGATCACATGAAGCACAAGGAGAGAGAATACACAATTCCTTTTTCTCACACTAGCATGGGGTTCATTTTAAATCCAAATAGAAATTTATGGGTGGTTATACAAAATGCTAAAGGAATTCTTTTGATTCTCAAGATCGTTGAGTGGTGTGGGAGAAGAGCATACATATTCAATGATGAAAATGAAAACCACAAGACATGGTAGACACTTTTTAATTTTAACCCTCAAAGCAAAGGTAAGTTCATTTTAAGCACCAAAAAAAGTATGGAAGTTGTATTGTTCAATTTTAAGCCAATCAAGCAAGATGATGTGAGGGTTGAGTTTTAACCAATTTGAGTGTTCATTTTAAAACCCAATTGAAAGCTAGTTTGGTCCTAAAGCATGAAAATAAAATAGCATCTTAAATGGGTTATAATTACCCCAAAAGTTTTGCAACACTTGTTACAATTTGGTATGTGTAGGATCATGATGGGCCAAAAAGTGATGATATGTAAGTGATATGATGGCCCATGTGGCTGACAACTTTTTTTTAACCCAAAATTGATGAAACGAAAAGGGTTTTTAAAGGAAATTCTTAGATTTCCACCAATATAAATTATTCTTTACTTTGAATTTAATAAATAATTATTATTCATTTTATATTTTAATTACAACTAAATTCCTGATGTATAGTTTGAATGAAAAACATCTATATCTTTCAAAGAGTATCACATTTTTTGAATCCAAAACATGCGTCACATTCTATGCTTCTCATAATATAGGATTAAAAAAAAGGTTGAATTTCATGAAGTTTTGACCAAGTTAAGGTGGTGAGACATACGAGTTTCTATATTTTTAAAAAGCTGTAATAAAAAATTCATATTAATTAATTATTTACTTGGAAAAAAATTTAAAACAAATATGCATCACATCGAGACATGTTTCGTCTACTTATATCTAAAATATTATGAAAAAATATTCTCATTTTATTGTGGTTAGGGTGGTCAAACAGACACCTACTTCTTATTTTTTCCCTGAGATTTAAGTATTATTGCATTGAAATTTCAAATTTTCACCAAATACATTTTTATTTTTATAAATAAACCTAGTATTTTAGAAACTACATTCAATTTTCTATAGATTCTATTCTTACATATTTTTGAAATAATATAGATAAATTATTCAAATTTTTACGTCAAGTTGCCTAACTCTGATTTTTTGAATTTTCATCGCCACTTAAGGGCCTATTTTTTCCATGGTGCTTCTGCACATACCGAATTATAATATTTAATGACAAGAATTCTCCTTCACTTCAAATTTTATCATGCAACCTGCAAAACCCAATTAGCCTAAAAAACTAGAAGAAAAAGTCGCAGAGATGTGTTAGAGGTCAAATAAAACAAAAAATTGAAAACATGTCAAAAATCAAGCTTTGTTCTATTTACCAATAATTCTCAACTTTCAAATCAATTGCATCACTAAATTTCATCAATAGTGTTCCCATAAAAAAAGTGTGTCACTGTATCAAAAAATCAATAATGCTTCTCTACAAAAAATAGTGACATCAAATGTGTCGCTATACTAAAATTCTTGTTGCATTAAAAATATCAATAGTGTTGCTAAATTTTAATGCAGTCACGAAATTAATTATGTGTTGCTAAAATGAAAATTCAAGTGTGCCATTGCATTGGATGTGCATCACTATATTGAAAAATTAATAGCACCACTAAAATCAATAGTGTCACTATATTGAAAAATCAATAGCATCACCAAAATCGATAGTGTCACTGTATTGGATGTGTGTCTCTATACTAAAAAATCAATAGCATCACGATATTTAAAAGCACAAGAAAAATAGAGATTTGATAAGAAAATCATCAAATTAGTTATTTTGAGCCCTCCTTCTAATGCCATAATGTGACTGATAGATTAGTATGGGATGGCTACACTTGATCCATGAGGATACATAGCATAATCATACCACTAAACATCAATCCCAATAGAGGTCATTCAAATGAAAACTAAACTAAGCATCCATTAAAACATAACATGTTAAACTATGAAAGCTTTAAAATGTTTACTTCAATCCATTGAAACATATCCTATTCAGTGAGTGTTGTCATGTCCATGTGGAACGACGACCATTTCCCAATCCCTTGGATAATGAGTTTGTTTCAATAAATTTTCTTGAAGAAAATTCATGAAAATATGGTTAGATATGTGATGAAACATGATTTATAGCCAAACAAACATGATGCAAGCTATTTTAACATGATTTGTGCTAAAATATTCAAGATGTGTGAGTGGAAAGATAATCTAAATGGATTATAAGACCAAAATATGGAAACCCTAATTACCAAATCAGCTACATGAATGAATCTATGTTACCATGGAAGCAATTAATGGAATCTAATCTAAATAATGCAATTAATTATGCTGAAATGTTACTAAATAAGTGTTAAATATGAGTGCTAGTGTGAGTGATTTCAACATCATGAGTTTCCTTGATGAGTCTATTTTATGGTCTAATTATTGATAGGGTTGTTGTCCATTTCCTACAGTAACATAAGACTTTGATGCTTGAGATTTGATCTTTCATAATATTTTCTTAAAATCATAGACCTTGGACATAAATCTATTTTCATAAGCTTTGAAATGATATTGACATGCTATATGGATTGTTTGTGTTAATTTTGCATGAGGTTAATGAATGTCGCTTTAAGATGATTATGGATATGCAGTTGTTGTGTGTGCTAACATTGTCATACATATAATTTGAGGCTTGCAATTCATGAAGATCCCACTAGTTGGACGTGTGCCATATTGATCAATAAGGTGGTCATTTAATGAAGAGAAGACTCTTGGTGGCTAGAGATTCTTCATGTAAAGCAGACTGAAACCACCTTGTAATGGTCATAAATGTTTTTCAACATGCACTGGCATTATTGTTGTACCAAATTCGTATTAAGGCGATCATTCCTGACATGTTTTGTGCATGTGTAGGCACCCCTACTCTTTTTTTCGCTTTACCTAATATGGCATCCTCCACGTTTGCTAGAGTTGACCATCTTGTTGGGTGGTTGGATAAATAAGGATTTGATGTTCCTTCAAGCTCTCTCTCTCACTCTCTCTCTTTTTTCCTAGTCAAAGAGTGTTAATTTATTGATGTACTTGTATTCTTAGTTTTCAACAATACATTTATGTCGATTGTACTCATGATTTTATACTAAACAAAATGAAGTTATAAATTTGTGCATCTGAGTCTATCTTAGTTTTATGGAATACTTATCCAAGGGGGGCCACTTTGTGAGTATTACATCCTATAGCTTAGTTTAGTTTAGTTTTTATTTTTTGTTCAGTAATTAGTTAAGAATTTGGCACTAACTATTCCTTTAGCCACTAGAATTCCATTTTGTGACTGTCCCTTGAGCCAAGGCAGATAGAGTAGTTTCATTTTTGTTTGAACTCAGATTGTCATTTCTATTATGCATTTCAGTTTGGTCTAGTTACTGGTTCATGTTCAACATTTATTTTATTTCCTTCCAAGAAATTTACATTTAGTATTGCACCTCTCTTAAGTTGTAGGATGAATGTGGCTGCTTTGGATTCCTAGTGCACATACAGTGGTGACCCATTTAAATTTTACGTCCCTGGATTGATAATTTAAATGCACCTTCATGATGATTGAGATAGTTGTTTAGGTTAGATGTCCAATCTTTGAATCATAGCTATAAAGACTTAGTTGTTAAAATAATTATAGGAGGCCAACATTCTTGGCACTGTTGTTGGGGATGGTGTCAAACTAGGAAGTTGTTTGGATTCACTGATAGTTTTTCTTGTTGTAGTATCTCTGGAAGTATTTCTTAGTACACTCCTCATTAAGGAGAATAATGACCCCCTATTCTTTTACAATTTTTCTACGTGAGTTGGTTGATAGTGAGTTAATACCGTATTTATAGAGAAAGAAGAAGAGATTCTCATGGGAGATTCCTTCCTAACAATTTTGATGTATTCTAGATAGTTGAGTATCAGAACCTTGCTAGAGATGATGAAGAAGAAGAGACACATCTTTTTGCTGATAAATTTCCATATCTGACCAGTTCTAAAGATTCCTCTGAAGATTAAAACTAGATTGAGAACCCCCTTGCTTTGGAATTTCATCAAGAAATCATGGGTAATGCAAATGGGAAGAGACATAACAAAACTAACCAACCAACTTTTCTTTTCCCCATTACTCATTAGAATAAAGTAGACAAACTCAAAAATATCCCTACTTTGAAGTTCTTCCTAAGTTCTATGGACTTGTCATAGAAGATCCCGATACTTTCTTGTTTGATTTTGATATACTCTACATAATTTATGACTATACCACTGATGTCCATAGGCTTAAGCTATTCCCTGCCACTTTGAATGAAGTTGCATTAAGATGGTTCATGAGGCTAGGAAGAGATACTATTGAGACTTGGGAGGATATGAAGAAAAATTTACTTGAGAAATACAAAGAGTATTGTAGGGGGAGTGACATGAGGGGAGATGCCATTTTTAGGATGCAACAAAAGGAAGATGAGAACCTGAAGGATTACATTTCAAGGTTTTTTTTTCCTACAGAAATCTCCATACCATACACTTAATGAAGAATCACAAAAGTTTCTTTTCTTGAGAGGAATTATTGACAGTTGCACTAATGCCTTGTACCTTATGGGAGGAAGAGATATCACCCAAATTCCTTCGGAGGATATTAAGAAGATATCTTAGAATTATTCTAGGGTAGCCTTAAAGAAAGGGAGAGCTTACCAATCCTCTATGGGTAAGTCATCCACTAGTGGAGTTTCAAGGATGGAGATTACTCAATTACTCGTAGATTTCAAGCAGGACATCATAAACCATCTGGCTACTTAGCTAGATTCACTCCAGGCTAAGAAAAAAAAAGAGGAGGTAGAAGCAACATTGGTAGAATATTGCCCTTGTAGTTAGGGTAAAAATATTAGAGAAAAATGCATAAACAAATTATAATGAAAAACCCTAACAAGCACAATAAAGCACAAACTAGCATGAAAATCCAAATAATAGGCGAATGCAAACCGATCTCCAAGCTAGATTTGATTTATCTCCATTTCTCTTCTCCATCTGCATGAGAATGCAAGATTTTGAAGGTTTGATTGTTGATATGTTGATTGCTCATTTTCACAGCATAACGATAAGATGAAAATAATAGTAGAAAAATAGATAGATAGATAAGAAGATTGCGAGAAATTTTGGCTTAACGAGGATGTTATAAGAAGATTCCCCGAATGGCCTATGAAAGACTTGATTTATAGGAGAAGGTTGATTTGATTCGATGGCCAAGGTTAAAATTCAAATTTGCGATATGTATGGCTAGGGTTAAAAGCTTATTTTAGTGTCTATGACACACATTAAGTGGCTTATGACATGAGGCTAAAATTAGGATGTAAGGAAATAAGTGAGATTATTTTATTTATTTTAGAAGAAAAGATGCTTATGATGCACAATGAACGGGGGTAAAAATAGGATGTGAGTGGGAATCTGATAATTTAAATAGTAAAATTATTTAAATTATTTGTGCATGTGAAGAGTTGTAGTCATGTGACACACGTTGCAATGTGACAATAAGTGAGGAATTAATTCAAATATTTAATTTGAATTATTTTGAGACATGTGTAGGGAGAATTCATTTAGATTTATTTAATTAATTGGGAAGGTGATTAAGTGGAATAATTGAGATAAGTGGGATAATGTAAAGACCTAGTGTAAAATATTACAAAATGTCTTACAAGGTCATGTATCGACTAGGTAATATTATGACATGGACTATTTTGGGTGTCTACATTTTTCCCCTCTTTGAGATTATGTTTGATATGATGAGATTTATGTCGAGTAACATCATTTCAAAGAAGCTAAGGTATAGATAGAGAAAAAAATATGATGCCCCAGCCACTTGAGGAAGTGAGGAGTAAGATGAATGAAGAAAATGGATGATAGAAGAATATGATGATGCAAAAGATATGAAAAAATGGGATGATGATGTAGGATATGATAATGATGATAATGCCCCCTCGAGAGGATAGGCGGGTTGGAAAAACATGAATATTCTCTCGAAATGAATGAGATGATAAATGAGGAATAAGATGAATGATACAAAATAAGAAGTAGATGAAAAATAAAAATGACATGCTATGCTGCAATAAAGTGAGCAATCATTTGTTTGATATAGCACTAGACATTATGCACCAAGGTATAAGGACCATGGTAATGACATGTCTCATGCCCCAACATAAAACAACCTTGTCTAGATACAAGGTATGATTATTAGCTAGGAGTGATTCAGATTTGATGCAAATGCAAATTGAAATGATAACACACACAAGCAAGCAAGAAAGCAAGCATGTACAAATGATATAGAAACAAACAAGGTATTTCCCTTGTCAAGCTGTAAATCGATGATTAATTGATTGATTAATGATGATGATGATAGTGTTGTCATTGTAGGGAATGATATATCCCTAGATCAACATGAGGATGATTGATTGATTGATTTATGATGATGATAGTGTTGTCATTGTGGGCAATGATATATCCCTAGATCAACACAAGGATGATTGATTGGGTTTACAACAAGATTAGGATCAAAATCAGAATGTGATTGGATAATTTGACTTGATTGACTAGCTTGGTTGGTATGGATTAAGGATTGACTTGCATTTGGATTATTTCTTGGAATGATTGAAGATATTGGATTTGAAGACTTGGATGATGATTGATGAATTAAATTGAAGAATGATTTACTTGGAATGATTTTGATTGATTGGATTGATGAAGAAATGATTGGATTTTGTGATAATGATTGGATTGATTAGAAGAAGTGATGTGATTAGATAGTTTGATCTGAAGAAATTGATTTGAAGGATTGATTTGAAGAAGTTGAATTGATGTGTTGAATTTATTGGAAGAAGTGATTTGGTTTGATTTTATTGCTTGGATTTTTGAAATGTTTTGATTGTTTGGATTTTTTTTCAGGACCTTTTTCAAGTTTTTTGCAATTTTTTCAGGACTTTTTCGAAATGTTTTGAGATGTCAATGGATGAAAATTTGTGTAGGCTTTGTGCTAGATACCAATGACAAGGGAAAACCAAGTCTAGGTGCAAGGAGATAAATGGGATTGATGGATGAAAGGGTGGGTGATAGGATAAGGGATAAAAGGCTCATGATAGATGGATCAATAAAAAGGATAGGTCATAGTGATGGAATAGATGTATGCATCATAGGAGAGAAAGAATGCAATCTCTAAAGACTATGTCACATAGGAATAAAATTCCCCATTTTAGGTATAATATTTAGGATTCTTCATGAAAAAGCTTATGACAATAGGATAATGATATGATTGGTTGGAAAGGATGAAGTATAGCAAAAGATATCCAAAGCATGTTTCAACATTTTTCCCATATATCTTCATCAAGATCAAAAGGAGAAGGGTGGTATTGACTCAATATGATAGGTATGCATGATGGATAAAGATGGTAGGTAGGATGGATATGATATGATAAGAAGTGATATGATAGGATAGATAGTGTGGATGAGACAAAGTGCCCCCAAGTGTAAGTGACATAGAAGATCAACCTACACATGACACTTGTTTGCCATGTTTTCATTGTGGTACTTATCCAGGGTGCCTATTTACTAGGTTTTCACTGTTGGACGAAAGAATTTCTTTTTTTCTTTTTTCTTTTTTCTTCTTTTTATTTTTATTTTATTTTTTTTTTGGATAAAAGAAGAGGAATATGGATAGGAGGGACTCAAGTGTCTATTTCCATGAAAGGCGATAGTCCCACTAGAGATAAATGTAATTGCATGGACCATGTCAAATGTCATTATGCTCATAGATGTTGGTAAGGGATGACATGAAAGGGAGATGGAGTAGGTAGATGATGGATTATGATGTGGGTTATGGAGGGATTGTTGGATTATGATGTGGATTATGTAGGGAAGATGGATAGGTGGCTTAGCCAAAAGAATGGACCATAGGAAGGTGATGGGGGGGATATGTAGGATAATGAGTGAAGGGTGAGGAGATGGAGTTATGTGGAATTTTTGTGAAATGGAAGGGAACCATGACCAATGGTTGCACACATTGTGATAAAAGTTAAAGTTTTTGATGTGGATTGGGGGTAGGAAGTAATGGAGATGGTTGCTTAGGAGATGGGTGATGAAGTTATTTAGGTACCCACATAGACTTAATATTTTTATGACTTTTACTTTGCTTGTGGGATGGAATATAAGATTCTTGAATAGAGTGGGAATGTGAGGTGGAAGTGGATGGTTGAGATTTTTTAGATGTAGATGCCTCGTTTGACTTGTTTTCCTTTTTCTTACGGACCCAAACCATTTTAGTTTTGGCCTTTTCTTTTGGAGGTATGGGCTGATATTTCTTTTTGGATGGATTTTTCTTTGTTTCTTTGCTTTTGTGTCCTAAGGCATGAGGACCCTTCATATTTTTTTCTTTATAGAAAGAGACATCAAAAAAATATATTTTGAATCCCATGGGTATGGTGGAATGAGTGGAACCTTCATGTTTATACAATGTGTGCATTGATTGGTCATGATTAGGATTTTTATAGGATTTATGGATAGATGGATAAGGGGATTGGATAATGGTGATATTAGGTGTTGGGAGTAGTGGAGATAAATTAGATGGAGGGATATTAGGAGTTGGAAGCAATGGTGGCAAAGTTGATGGTGGAAGGTGCATGGTCACATGTTTTTGACATTTGTAAGATGATGGAGGAGGGATGGAAACATATGTTTTAGGAATATGATAGGATTTATGGTGGAAAGAGGACTTATGATGGATGTAGGAAGTAACATCTTTAGTTTGGTGTCCTCGAGGTGTATATCCAAGGCCATAAGAGCATGGAGGGACCTTGACATGGATGAGCTCCAAAAAACCTTGTTCATGAAGGCCTAAACCTTTACCTTGATAGTTCATGTTCTAAAGCATGTGATGGACAATGGGAGTAGGTGTGTTTTGGACAATAGACTTGAGTTCATTATTAGATGAAGAAGGTGAACTGGATAAAGGTTGTTGTTCTTAGGAGGAACATTCATGAATAAAAATGGATAGACCAATAGGACATGTCGATGGATTTGAAATGGGGTTGATAGTGGATATGGAAGGATCATTAGGATCTTGATTATTTTCATTTAGATCCACACTATTGGTTTGATCTTCTATATTTACTTGGGAGGCATGTGTCCCATCATGACAAATGGATAATGTAGGATCATGGATAGGACTAGGTAGGGGGTGTATAAGAGAAATGGAGGTTTCTTGCTCATGTATAGGTGAAGTGATAGGATCTTGACCATGGAATGCATAAATTTGGATAAGAGGATCATCTTGGCCTTCTTGATCATAGGTAGGATCCAGATCATTGAGGGAAGCTTCATCATGAATATGACCAAGTATGTTATGAATGGGATTGGTAGAAGGGTCTAGATCCTGATTAGAATGAGAGGTTAATGTTTCCTCATGCTTAGGATAATTCTCTTGACATAACTCTTGGATTTGAGTGGAAATGGAAGTGTAAGGCTCTAAAAGATGCTTTGTATGCTCTTTATGATCAACAACCTAAGGGCATGCTGGAATTTGACTTAGACATATAGGATCAATAGGTTATGGACCACTTGATGGAGTTGGAAGAATAGGCATGGCATTCAAAGGTTCGTTGTTAAGATAATTAATTGGTGCTTGACATGGGGATGGTCTATTTCGTGCTAGTAGTCTTTCGAGAAAATCGTTAAAGGATTCTTTGGTTGATGTATTAGAGCTTGAAAAGCTGGATGGTGGTGTTGATGTAGGACTAGTATTCTTTGAGATATTAATTTTATTAGATGGTGATGGAGGACTAGTAGATGAAATGGTGTATGATTCCAAACTTAGGGTGGTATTCCCCTTGTCAATAGTATCATTAAGGTGACCTAAGATTTCTACAAAGTTCTCATCATCACTAGGATCTACAAAATTTTCATCATCACTAAGAGAAAAGTTTGACCCACCTTGGAGGATATATGGTTTTGGATTATCTTCATGATTTGGTGAAGGGGCTCCACAAAGTACGACCTTGGGCTTGTGACTAGAATTGTTAAGGATTAAGACCATTTTAGCAAGTGCTTGACTAGGATTAGGGTGATGATGATGATGTGGAATTATTAGATTGGATGAATTGGATTTATTAGTATGAAATTGATTGGAATGTGATTAGAAAATGAATGATTAGGATGATTAGAATGATATGTTTATGTGTTGGTGTTTATAGCTTGATATGCCAATTTGCAAACAAATTATATTACACATGTACACACATGAATCACACATGCAAGACACATAACCAAGTTTGAATTTGAAATTATGAATGTGATGATTAAACACGCACTTGAAGAAGACACATAAAAAATTCCTAGAACTAGTCAAGTAGGTATAGCCAATTAGGTCTTAAGCTAGGATGCATGAGGTTGAATAGGGATAATTTGAAAGAAAAATCCCACCACACAGTCGGGAGAAAGGGGTAACCCACCCTTCACCTTCACTTCCCAAAGGTATAAGGTTTTTTGGGGCTTAGTCAAGAGTGAAAAGATTTTAACTCCCAAAGAAATGTGTCTTTTGATTCACACCTTGATTGAGGTCATCCCTAGGGGTGGTGAAATCCCTTAGCAGGCCTCCTATGAAGGGTATGACAAAAGTAAGCCAAGTGAGGTGTTTTTGATCACACATGCACTTGATTCACATTCGCAATTGTTAATTTCCCTTTAAAAAATGAAATGTGTGTAAAACAATTCAAACCCTTGTTATTTTTAAACCAAATTCAAAATGTATGATGGAAGACAATGGTTATTTTTAAGTCCAATTCCAAAGTGTGATTGCAAACAATATGTTCATTTTCAAGCCCCAAATTCAAGTGTTTTGGAAACAAGATTGATTGATTAAATGAAAGATAAAGATAATAGAATGAGTGCACACAAAAGTTTTTAACTTTCCAATATGTTGTGTATGATTGATATTTTTGCTACTATAGCTCCTTATGATCACCTACAAAATAAAAAAATGATATTATAATGCAGCCATAAAAAAAAAGTTCATCAGGAAATTTCAATTTTAGATACATGTTTTTAACATAACCGAAATAGATTTGATTATTTGAAGATGATATTGATCTGAAAAATAAAAAGTCAAAGAAATAACCCCCTACTGATTTTCTAAGAGCTTTCCAGAAATGTAAAAAAGTTAGAAAAATTCTCTGTTTTGCACCCAGAAATACGAATTTATGAAAAACCTATAGAAAAAAAAAATCAGATTTTTGCGCATTGTATTTGACCTCTAAATTAAATCTATAAAACATAGACTCTTACTAAAATTTTAAGATATTTCCAGAAATTTAAACGTTTTTATAAAATTCGCTGATTTGCATCCAGAAAGTTAATTTTATGAAAACACATAAAATAGTGATAACGCCTACAAAAATGGCGATAAACCCTCAATGTTTTTACTATAGCCTCTTCAGATGATCTTCAGGAGGTTGTGAAAATATTACATAAAAATTCAAAGCCGTTTGGAAGATATGATGAAATTTGTAAAACTTTGGATTTTGTCAAAAGACTAGCAGACCTGCAACAAAAAGTTAATGAAACCTGCAAAAAAGAAAGCTAGATCAAAGGATCAAATGTAGTTAGGGTAAAAATATTAAAGAAAAATTCATAAATGAATTATAATGAAAAACCCTAACAAGCACAATAAAGCACAAACTAGCATGAAAATCCAAATAACAAGCGAATGCAAACTGATCTCCAAGATATATTTGATTTATCTCCATTGCTCTTCTCCACCTGCATGAAAATGCAAGATTTTGAAGGTTTGATTATTGATATGTTGATTGCCCATTTTCACAGCATAATGATAAGATGAAGATAATAGAAGAAAAATAGATAGATAGATAGATAAGAAGATTGAGAGAAATTTTGGCAGAGTGAGGATGCTAGAAGAAGATTCCCCAAATGGTCTGTGAAAGACTTGATTTATAGGAGAAGGCTGATTTGATTTGATGGTCAAGATTAAAAGTCAAATTTTTGATATGTATGGCTAGGATTAAAAGTTTATGTCAGTTTTTATGACGCACATTAAGTGGCTTATGACATAAGGTTAAAATTAGGATGTGAAGAAATAAGTGAGATTATTTTATTTATTTTGGGAAAAAAGATGCTTATGACGTACAATGAATGGGGATAAAAATGGGATATGAGTGGGAATCTCATAATTTAAATAATAAAATTATTTAAATTATTTATGCATGTGAAGAGTTGTAGTCATGTGACACATGTTGCAATGTGACAATAAGTGAGGAATTAATTCAAATATTTAATTTGAATTATTTTGAGACATGTGCATGGAGAATTAATTAAATAAATGAGATTTATTTAATTAATTGGGAAGGTGATTAAATAGAAGAAATGAGATAAGTGGGATAATGTAATGTCCTAGTATAAAATATTACAAAATGTCTTAGAAGGTCATTATCGACTAGGTAATATTATGAAATGGACAATTTTGGGTGTCTACAACCCTCATTGCAGACAAGAAGGACTACAGATGCAAGATGATAGCTAATATTGATAAAAATTAGATGGAACCCGAGTCCAAGCCAATCCAAGGTGAAGATGATCAAGTCTACTATGTTGCAGAAAGGAGGCCATGGGTTCCAAGACAGGGTATGCTACCAAATCCACTATCTTTTGCTGGGCCATATTTCAATTCTTATTAATCTAGTAATCAATGAGAACCCCCATATCCATCCAATTATGGAGGATATCCACCATAGACTTGGATTAACCATCCAAATGTTTGACCCAATCACCAAAACTCTCCACCTTGGTGGCAACAACCTCATGGGAACTGGTAGCAGTTTCAAGGAAATTGGCATCCACCTCCAGGAAACTGGCATCAAACATCTCAATGGAGGGGAGGATAGCAATGACCAAGCCAGACAACCAATTACATGCAACAAAATTCTTTTCCCCAACAACTTGCTATAATGTCTCCTCCTACGAATCCAAGTTCAAATGTGCCTAAACCTACTCAACAACTAGCCCAGCCCACACCTAACCCAAATAATAAACCACAACAAAAACCAGTGTACTCTATTGATCCACATCAATTCCCTAGATATGTTGTGAGTGTAAGTGACATTCGTTTGCGTTCAGGAACTACTTTGTTAACTCCTTGCACACCTATTATTACTGAGCTTCCTATGGAAGAGGAGGAGCCTCTCAATGTCCCTATTCAGCCAAGTGCACCTAAAAATCTTGAACCAGTCCCAACCAAGTAGATTGATCCTGAACCACCATTTTCTGAGAGGTTGGAAATTGTGAAACAAAAGGAAGAAACAAAAGATACAACTTTTGAAATTATAGATCAATTAAAGCATATATGTGTCAAGATACCTCTATTTCAGGCCATAAAATTTGATCCCATATATGGAAAAGCAATCAAGGAAGCATGCCTTAAAAATCTAGGCAAGAAGAATAAAGACCCCACTATAGATCATGTGGTGGGACAACTTGCTGACATCATGCTTGAGAAAGTGACTGTTCCCAAGTATAATGACCCAGGGAGTCTTGTCATCGGATTTGTTATAAATGGGATGTTGATAAAGAATACTCTGATTGATTTAGGAGCAACAATAAATGTTATGACCAAGTACATCCTGTAGCAAAAAAATATTTTAAGCATGAGACCTACTCCTACTATCCTACATCTTGCTAATAGTTCTATTGTTAAGCTTTATGGTGTAGTGGAAGATTTAGTGGCAACTTTAGACTCTTGGGAATACCCAACCGATTTTATGATTCTTTCTTCTAAAGCCACACTAGGCGGGTCCCCCATTATTCTTGGAAGACCATGGTTTGCAACAATAGATGCTTATATTGGATGTTGAACATGAGACATGACCATTTCTTCTAGAAAGAGCACCAAAACATTTGTTCTCTACCCTCTTGCTTAGCCATCCCATGATAAGGATAATCCAGTATGGCCGCACATTGGTGAAGAGGCTGATGAAGTTAATTCTATGGCATAACTTATGATGTTACACAAAAGTCCCTTCTTGAAGCTTCATGATGAATATTAAGTATTGTATCACATCATTTAGAACCATTATGAGGTAGAGAAAGTATCGTCCTCTCATGTATCTGATTCTGCTACTATAATGAAAACACTCCTACCCGCTCTTCCTGCAACCACTTTGCCTGCAACTGCTCTTCCTACAATTTCTCTTTCTATAACCACTTGTCTTGTGGATGCCTTTCTTACAGATTCCTTTCTTGTAGCAATGGGTATGTTTCATGCATTACTACCACATGAACTTAAGGTACAAAGCATTAGTTAAATAGATATGGTTGAGTTAATTACACAAGTGCAAGTATCAAAAGGGAAATATTTGAATATCAATAGTAAATTGAGTGAAGAACAACAGTTGTCATTGGAAAACTTTCTAAGGGACAACCAAAACACATTTTCATGGGACTATCATGATATGAATAGATTGGATCCTAAAATTTACACTCATAGGATATATATAAAATATGATTGTACACTAGTAAGGTATCCACAAAGAAGAATTGACCCTACATTAAGAGAGATAGAAAAAGGGGAACTACGAAAATTGCTAGATGCAACATTCATCTACCCCATTTCAAATATCCAATGGGTGTCCCTATTGGTGATTGTGCCCAAAAAAGGAGGGAAGTGGTGAGTTTTTATTGATTACAGGAAACTCAACTCTGCCACCAAAAAAACCATTTTTTCGTTACTATTCATAGATCAAGTTTTGGACTCACTTATAGGGAAGTAGTACTTTTCTTTTCTTCATAGATTCAGTGGCTATTATCTGATCCAAATTGAACCTAAGGACTAGGAGAAGACCACATTCACCTATCCATGGGGAACCTATGCCTACTTAGTACTTCCATTTGGCTTATGCAATGCACCTACAACTTTTTAGAGGGAAGTCATCAGCATATTTTCATACATCTCTCATGATTGCATGCAAATTTATATGGATGATTTCACCACTTATGGTTTTGATTTCAATGAAGCATTGGAGAATCTTAAGAGATTCCTACAAATATTTGAAGACCACAATCTATCTATAAATAGTGAGAAGGTCTTCATGATGATGCAAGATGGTGTAGTTCCTTGCCACTACATCTCTCACAAAGGAATTCAAGTAGATCTTCTAAAGATTAAGGTAATTAAAAATCTTCCTATTCCTACAAAATAAAAATATGCCAGGAGTTTCCTAGGATGTGTAGGTTATTACAAGAGGTTCATCAAGGACTTCAGCAAAATGACAACAACATTGTATAGTCTCCTAACTAAATATGTTGAATTCCAAATGACATAAGGTTGTGACAAGGCATTTTCTGACTTGAAAGTAGCTCTAACTCATGCTCCTATACTCAAGGGACATAATTGGGAGATTCATTTTTACATCCATACAAATGCATTAGACTATGCTATAGGAGCAATTCTAGGATATAAAGAAGGAGCTATTGAAAATGCCATTTACTTTGTTAGCAAAAATCTGCAAGGAGCTAAATTTAACTATACAGTGACAAAAAAAAAAATATTAGCATTGATATTTGCCTTAAAAAAAATTAGACATTACATAATAGGCTACCAAATATTTTTGCACACCCATCATGCAGCCATTAGATACCTTATGAACAAACCTCTAATTTTAGGAAGGCTAGCAAGATGGATGTTGCTATTGCAGTTGTTTGACATAACCATTGTGGATAAACCAGGGAATGTCAATGTTGTTACAGATTTTCTTTCAAGACTAACCACATCAGAGGAAAATCAAGTCATAGATGATTCTTTCCTTGATGAGAACTTATTTTCCATTAGTGTGCAGATACCCTAGTATGCTGACATAGCTAAATCTTTGGTCACAGGGAGAGTCCCTCCTCACTTCTCTCCAAAATAAAGGAGAGTCCTCATTGAAAAATATTTTTCTTTCTCATGGATTGCTAGAAGTTTTTTTTATACTAGACTTGACCAGGTCATGAGGAGATGTGTGAGGGAAGATGAGACATTTGATATTTTTCATGCATGTCACAACAAGTCCTGTGCAAGATAATTTGCAGCCAAGAGGACAACAATGAATATTTTGAACATAGGATATTACTGGCCAAAACTTCACAAGGATGTAGGGAGCTATACAAGGAAGTGTGACAGATACCAAAGGATGGGATGGCCAACAATATTTGATGATATGCCACTTTTTCCCCAAATAGTAATCAATCCATTTGATAAGTGGAGACTAGATTTTGTAGGACCGATTGATCCTCCATCAAAAGGTAAGTCCTATATTTTAGTATGCACTGATTATGTAACTAAATGGGTAGAAATGAAGACTATGAAGCATGCAAGAGATACTAACGTTGTAGAATTTTTTTATGAGGAAATTCTCACATGGTATGGGCTTCCAAGAGAGATAGTGACTAATCAAGGGACTCAGTTTACTTCAACCCTTGTTACAACACTAGTAAATGAGTACAACATTAGGCACAAGAAGTCTACTCCTTATCACCCCTAGGCCAATGGCCAAGTTGAGGTGACTAACAAAGAAATTGAATCCATTCTGACCAAAATAGTAGCTATCCATAAAAAGGATTGGGAAAATAGGCTACCAAAAGTTGTTTGGGCTTACAAAGCCACCTAGAAATCAACTATAGGATGCCCATTGAATTTGAGCATAAGTCTCTTAGAGCTGCACTAGAATTGGTGATGGATTTTTTTGAAGCACAAAAAGATGGAATCATGCAGCTGAATTATTTGGATGAGATGAGGAAGGTATCTTTGCATCACATAGAGGTAATACAAAATCAATGAATAAGGTGGCATGATAAATTAATCAAGGAGAAGAAATTATAGCCTGGAGATTGGGCACTAATCTATGATTCAAGATATCAGGATAATGTAGGAAAATTTTAGACAAGATGGCTCAAACCTTATGAGGTGGCTGAGGTGGCTGAATTATTTTTCAATGGATTTTTTCAGCTTACTACCATTGACCTTGTTAGGTTTAAGCTGCTGGTGAATGGTCATCGCTTAAGATTGTATTACAAGCCAACTTCTAAGGAGGAGTTCTGCAGCAATTCACTCAACGTGCAGCACCAAAACTTCTTGCAGCTGAAGGAAGTGGACCTAGTCTCCCTTCTTTTGGCTAATTAAGGTATGCCACCTATCATAATAAATATTTCCACTTTGTGGGGGTCCACTTCTTCACCCATCCGCCAATTCATTCCACCTTTCTCTCTCTTCCACCTCACCACCATCATTTCACTTCACTTCATTTCACTCCACCTCATTTCGCTTCGCTTTCATTAATTGCTCAACTAATTTCTTGGAAATGATCGGTACTTTCTACATGATCTTTGCAATAAATCTTCCATGAATTCAGGTATGTGCGCATTAATTGTTATATCTTAATTGTCTTCTAGTGCATTTATTTCATTTCTATAAATTAATATGGATGTTCATCATAGCATTTCATCATTTCCTACCCCTGTCAAATCATCCTTTCACCTCGCATATGTGGACACATGTGAAAATTTAGGTTGGGGGGGTAGCATGTCAATGACATGTCCACATGTCTATATGTATGGATTCACATCAATAAAATTTAAGTCATTGAGCCAATTTGAATTCAGAGATGGTGGCTTGTATGTGTGAAATGAACATCCTTTGCTGCCATTTTCCTTAATCATAGCCTACATTTATTACTCCTTTATTGCTTTAATTGTTCCTCTCATAATCCTAAGCAGGTAAAATTCAAACGACACCAACATTTGAATTTAGCAGAGTTGTAGGAAGAAGAAGTTTGGTTTCCAGACAAGAATTTAAGGAAGAAAATATTTGCAGAGTAAATAATTGATTGTAGACAATGGGAGGTGGGTTGATTTTAAATGAACCCATGGTTCATGATGTGTTACTATAGGATGCACCTTGCATGTCCAAATTTAGAAACTGTGGATGGGTAGACTATTTCTTAAAGCTAGATGGTTTTGACAAAGGTGTTGCACTTTATTTGCCCAAAATTTGTCTAAAGGAAGGTCCACAGTAAAA
This sequence comes from Sequoiadendron giganteum, assembly GCA_007115665.2. Taxonomy (NCBI): domain Eukaryota; kingdom Viridiplantae; phylum Streptophyta; class Pinopsida; order Cupressales; family Cupressaceae; genus Sequoiadendron; species Sequoiadendron giganteum. The sequence continues at coordinate 175,573,034 of CM021108.1, forward strand.
GGGATGGAACTCATAGCTACAAAGGGAATGATTGTAGAAGTTACAAGGTTACCTACCAACAATGAAAATTACCCTGCTTCTAGGGACGCCAGGTCGGCTAGGGCCGAATTAATAGAACCTAATGACCCTCCATTGATCATAGATAGATAAGGAGCGAAGAGGACTTCTCTTCCCAAGCTTTTGAATTAGGTTGTAGTCTATGTTATCAAATATATCACTTGAAAAGGTCACCAATCAAATTTACATTCTATGCATTTTAAGTTCTTAAACCACATGAGGCATAAAAGGAGAATGAATGTGCCCAATGTGTTGTACCACTTTCTTTTGATCATGGTAGTAGAAACCGAGAAAGGTAGGGACAATTCCATTTCCCACCATTTTTTAATCAAGTTATTAGTTGAAAATTCTCTGCAAGATGTGTCTAATATTTCTTGGGAATAATGTTTTAGAATTGATAAAATTAGACCAGAGAATTTCCAACCTAGGGTTTTTCCTCAACCTCGTAGGGTTGGGATGAAAAGGAGCAATGTTGGGGCCAATCCTAGTGCCTCAACTTCTAATGCTAGCCTTAGAGGAAACAATCCAACAACCACAAAAGCTATTGAGATTAGTTCTTCTGAGACAGAGCATTCTAATAAAGAGATTTCATCTCGCGATTATGATGATGATGTCCCTCTTGGAACATTAATGAAAACTAGGGCACAAAAGAGGAATGCATAACTAAAGAAAGGAAAAGCTAAAAAGAAAATGGTAGAAAAAGAAGTGCCAAGCTCTAGGAAATGAAAGGCTGACACTATTCTTCCTACAACAAAGGAAAGATGAAGAAACCCTCCTAAAAAATCAAATTCAACTAGGCCAACCATTGGGGTATCTCTTGAGGGAAGCCCTAAACCTAAAAAATCACCATGGGAGGACACAAAAGCTCCAATGGAGTAGGAAAATTTAAAGGAAAAGTATATATTTAAGGAAGCAACAAACATGACATTGGAAAACCTTGTTGATATTGCAAAGAAAGTTGAAATCCAGGCATGTGAGGAAGTTTAGGAACTCCTACAGCAAGAGTTCATGTACCATGAGCAAGAATAGGAACAATAGGCCCCATAGATTGAAATGAGAGAACAAGGATTGGAGCCCCTATAGCCAAAATTGGCTAAGAAAGAAGAAGCCCTGCAGATGGTACTCTACCAAGAGCAAGCACAATTTCTAGGTAAAATAATAGGAGTAAACATGCCCCCTGATTTTTCAATGAACATGATAATTCTGAACTTGTTAAAAGAAGTACAAAGAAGAGAAGAAGAATGGAAAGCCGAAAAAATGTAGGTTAAAGAAGGAAATTGAGGATAAGAATGCAAAAATTGTTGTTTTAAATAAGGTGTATGACATGAAAAATTTAGTGCCACAGATATTAGAATGAAGAGCTCCTCTGAGGGTATATGCCCTGTATTTAAAAGAGAAGCATCTTTCTTTCAAGTTTGCAAAGATTGTTTCAAGTTTGAACCCTTTAATTGAAACCCCTACTAAATTTTTCAAAGCTTTTTGGATTTCTCGCCCTGAGATGAAAAATTTGTTGTGCAAATTTTATTTACATAATTATGTTGTGACCAAATACAATGAGTGGAATCCTTTCTTATATGTTGGGAATGTCCAATTAAGGGCATTCATGTCCTGGATACAAAATGAAGTAAGTTGGGGAAAGTATTAGACGATTTACAGGAAAGTTGAATCCAACATTTTGTTTCCCATTAGGACTGAATCTAGGCATCCATTAGATATTTTTAATGATTGAAACAAAATTCTATACTAGCCAAGCTATAGCTACATGATCTTTCCTGGGAAAGAAGCAGTTTATAAAGCATATGAGGAAATGGAAAGAACCACAAGAGAATCTATGATGGGATATATGTCATAGAGATGGAATAGCCTAGCTTATGATTTGAAGCAAGTTGAACCCCACTCCATGCACAACTATGTTGCAGCACTTAAGAGGACTGAAAGATATATGCAGATTGGAAGAACAAAAGGACAATTTTGGCTTCCACTAATTTTCCATCCACCTATCCTACTATGGCTAGTGCCAAACTTCAGATATTATAGGTATGATATATCTAATGAGAGATAGAGATGGAGTAGGTTGGAAAGAAAACAAGGGTTCTATTGGGATCCTAATTCAAACATAATAGAAACTGATGTGGGATAGTTTGCAATTGCCAACTTTAGGGCATTGACCAAATAAAAGCACAACTCTTCCCCAACTTGAGGACCAAAAAGACATTAGGTTGGGGGGAATGATGAGTCTAGTTTATGGTCTAATTATTGATAGGGTTTTTTTCTATTTCCTGTAGTAACATAGGACTTTGATGCTTGAGAGTTGATCTTTCATAATATTTCCTTAAAACCATAGACCTTGGACATAAATCTATTTTCATAAGCTTTCAAATGATATTCACATGTGTTATGGACTATTTGTGTTAATTTTGCATGTGGTTAATGAATTTTTCTTTAAGATGATTATGGATATGTAGTTGTGTGCGCTAACATTTTCATGCAGATAATTTGAGGCCTACAATTCAGGAAGATGTCGCCAGCTGGATGTGTGCCATATTGATCAACAAGGTGGTCATTTAATGAAGAGAAGACTCTTTGTAGCTAGAGATTCCTCATTAAAATTGGATTGTAACCACCTTGTAATGGTATTAAATGTTTTTGAGCATGCACTAGCATTACTCCTATGGAAAATTCACTTTAAGGCGATCGTTCCTGATAGGTTTTGTGCATGCATAGCCAACCCTTCTCTTTTTCGCAGTTTCCCTATTGTGGCATCCTCCGAATTTGTTGGATTTGAATACCTTGCTAGGTGGTTAGATAAATAAGGCTATGATGTTCCTTTGAGCTCTCTCTCTCTCTCTTTTCCCAGTTGAATAATGTTAATTTATTGATGTATTCGTATTCTTAGTTTTTCGGCAATATAGCTATCTTGATTGTACTCATGTTTTTCTACTATAAGTTCATGCATCTAAGTTTATCTTAGTTTTAGGGAATAATTATCTAAGGGGGCCCACTTGGTGAGTATTCCATCTCGTACCTTAGTTTAGTTTGGTTGTTATTTTTTGTTCAATAATTAGTTAAAAAACTAGCACTGTTTGTTCCTGCAGCCAAGGCAAACAAAGTAGTTTCAAGTTTGTTCGCTCAGATTTTCATTTTTCTTATGCATTTCAGTTTAGTCTAGTTATTGTTTAATGTTCAACATTTATGTTATTTCCTTCCAATCAATTTACTTTCAGTATTGCACCTCTCCTAAGCTATAGGATGAATGTGACTACTTTGGATTCCTAGTGCACATATAGTGTTGACCCATTTCAAGTTTATGTTCTTGGGTTGACAATTTAAATGCACCTTCATGATGATTGAGATAGTCATTTAGGTTAGATGTCCAATCTCTAAATAATAGTTTTAAAGGCTTAGTTGTTAAAATCATTATAGGAGGCCAACATTCCTCTTAAAAAATGATGGATCCATTTGTCTCCAAATAGTGACCTATCTGTAGGAGGATAAATGAGAAATGAAGGGTTAAGATTAAAAGAGCTAATCAATATTCAAGGATGAAGGAAGTTGGAGGCATGGATCATGGATTCTCATCAAGGGATGAGAATCAATGATAATAATTAATCAAGGGCTCACATTCTTTAAAACAAACACACTTTTAACTTACAAAAGAAGTTTTGTAAGATAAGTTGCACACGAAGTCTTGTGAGTTTGTTAGAAGGGAGAATATTCCCCTTTTTCAAATGAGTGGAGAAAGAGAATATTCTTTGAAATATTCTCATGGGTGAGGAATATTCCCCTTTTTCAAACGAGTGAAGAAAGAGAATATTTTTTGGAATATTCTCATGGGTGAGGAAAAATAGATATTTAGAGAACTAAAAAAAGTTTTAGTGTGAAAAAAGGGGAAGGAATATTCCTTGCAAGTGGGGGGAATTAGATTAACTATCAATTGATAATTAAAGAAAGTATTAGTTCATGCAATTAGGGGAAATTAGTGATATTCATTAAATAAAGTGATTTAATGAAATGGGGAGAGTGAAATGATATTTAATTAAATAACTTAAGGTTATTTAATTAAATAAGAAGACTTAGGGATTTAAATTAAATAACTTGATGTATTTAATTTAATAGGACAAAATGTTAGCATGGAATGGGGTGAATTAACCTAATTAAATTAATTAGGTTAATAGATTAAAATTACATAATTAATTAAATAGCAAGGCTAATTTAACCAATTAAGTGAAAGGAGGATGGGTTTGAAGACAAAATGATGTCAGTATGCCTGATTCAAGTGCATGGTATCATCCAAGAAATTTTGAAGTGTCTACACATGCCAAATAAAGTGTTAGTGAAACATAGAAAAAATGAACCTTAAGATTTGACCCTAGGGTTTAGGCACTTTTCCAAAATGTTTTCATTCATTTATTAGAGATTCCATGGGTAGGGGGCTTGATAGATTTGTTAAGGTATGTAATTGACTTGTAGCCTAAAAGGTGAGTCAACCAACCCTTGACTAAATTTATAAATTTCCTAATGATGAAATGTAATGATCCAACTAGGCTAATCATGCAATTTAGTATTTTGATGCAAATATAGAAAGAATAGAAAGTCATAGGAAAATTGGACAATTGAGCAGGAAAGAGCTGACACTATACTCTTGTGGTTGAAATTTGATTTTGATTTTGGAGGACACTCACACCCAGAGCATGAGTTTCATTGTATTCTTTTTTGAATCTATTTTTAGTGTCCTCTAATCTCATATCCAAGATTCTAATTTATGATTTTAGATCTATCACAACACTTCTTGATATTTTTGTAACTGGGTGTTTTTAGCTTGATAAGATGTAGGTCTTCAAATGCAGCAATGAATAATTTTCCTTCAAAAATATTTTCAATGTCCTTCAAACCTAATATTTTTTCATTTATAAAGAGAGGAAATATTATGCCATTTTAGGGTCTTTCTTGAGTCAAACCTCATGTAAGTGTTTCCACTTCGATAATGGCAATGCCAATGATAAATGGATAAAGAAAAGAAAGGAATGGTGGAATAAAAAAGTGTTCCAACTCACCACTCTACAATGAATTTCTTAAAGGAATGATGTCATGTACATCACCTCAATGTATTGATCTTTCTTTCTTGATTTGATTGAATTCTTGAAAGCTTTGGGGACCTAAAAAGTGTCAACCTTTACAAAACAATAATAACATGGACATACATAAACTCGCATAAGATTGGACATGATGTTAGGATCTTGAATTACTAAAATAAAGATATGAAATGCTACTCTTGAATTGCTCAATAGTGCTCCTGATCATAAGTTTGTTGAAAATTTATTTCTCAGGTTTGAAATGATGCAAGAATAATGCATTTATAGGAATTTATTCAATTTACTGAAAAATTAGATCTTGATGGTTGAGTTTGGATAGTTGAAATTCAAATTTTAAATTACCACAACTAACATATTTCAGTTTTGAGGGAAAATATTCAGACACTCATGCATAAGACATGGGTGTCCTGGACCTATTTTCTAGGATAGGTGGTGTCAAGGGAAATGTATTAGATAAATGCAATTGATTTCCAATTGTATTTCTTTGGAAATTATCAAAAATAGGTCATAGAATGCATAGTTTAAGAAATTAAATACTCAATTAGGTCCAATAATTTAAGGAGGGATCAAACATAAGGTGGAATTTTTATGGGTGACAATTTACAATGCTACATTTAGCCCCCACTTTAGTGAGAGTATGAAATTAAGATTAGACTCACACTAAAGTAGAAAATTTATGTCAAGAGGGGTCTCATTGTCCAAAAAATGAAAGATATGATGGAAAAGGATCAAGGGGGATGGGAAAGCCCCCAGGATCAAAGATCCCATGGAAAACCATCATAACCACAAAGGAACACACATATGTATGAAACTGCACCAAGACAACATACATGTCGAAAAACATAAAACATACACGATGAAAACACATGACATGCTGAAAGATAGAGATGATTATGAAATGAAATGAAACACAATGCAAACATGAATAAGAAACATATAATATATGGGTAATTGCAAGAAGATAAACTATCCACTTCTAGTGGAAGTTGCAGACATAGAAAAATCTTAAAATTGAGAAAAATGAAACGAGATCTCATTATTTAGCAAACAGCATTCCATTTCACTTTGGGACCTCAAGAAAAAAATGGATTCCTACTTTTTATAAATGAGATCCCATTCTAAAATGGGATCATATTTCATAAAGGCTTAAAATAAAAATAAAAAAAACTAGATCTCATTTCTAAAGTGGGATCCCATTTCTAAAAATATTTAAATTTTTGGCCCAATTTTTTCTATGGATTTTGGGTTAGAAAAAAAGATTGAGGGGCTGACCCTAAGATTTGGACCTAAAACTTGAAGTTCATGTCAATCTTAGTAGAAACGAGTGACTTTAGATATATATTTGAATATCACTAACTCATTTGACCCCATTTTCTAATGAAACCTTCCGATGAAAGCTATATAATCAAATGTATCATCGGGCACTTGTGCGAATTTTCATTTTTAAATTTTTTTATCCCCGACGTTCGTCGGAATTTCAATGAACCATTTTTTCGTCTACATTTCGATGAAGATCTTTTGCTGAAATTGCAATGGACCTGAAAATTTTAATTGTGCCGGGCATAAATTGAAATGAGCTTGACTATTTATTGCGACAATGTTTTGCTCAACGGTTTTCTTGGGGAAAATCAGAAAAAACTCAAGAAGATATCGCCAGGTTGAGGGTAGTCATTGTATTTTTCCAAAACTCATTTGTGAAGTCATATTTGTACTTCTAGGTTTGAAAATCATATTTTAAAGCAACATCTCATCAGATTTAATTTTTAGTCTTGTGCATTTTTAGAATTTTATTTCCAGATTTTAGACTTGGCTTCACAAATTCTTTATAAGGGAATTGTTTATAACTGATGGAAAATTCTTGATGGATTTGGAAAAAGATTAGATTTGAAAGGTTTCAATTGTAACCCTAATGATCAATTTGCAATAGATTTGGGAGCCATAGCTAGATAATATCAAAGGTGTTGGTTGTTTTTTACTATAACCAAGTTTATCTTCTAGACACATAGCATATAAAATCTTAGATAATAATACCTTACAATACCATCAATCTATATTCTAGCCCAATACTACTTATCAAATCCTTATATGAACATAGTCACCTATAACCTCACTCAAGCATTTTAATTAATTCCTTGAATTAAAGCCAAAATGAGAATTACACACACCATAATAGTGAGATGAATAGAATAACCCTTGATCATTTTATTCAAGATAATAATATATTCATACAATGGAGATACATGACCTTGAAATGAGTAATTTTCATTCAGATGCTATTACTGTCTTGAAAATTAAGTACCCTTGAAACTAAAACCTACAACAAAATGACAACAAACCTAAGAATAGTATCTTCACTATAATATCAAGATCTTTACAAATTTGCTCTGCAACTTCAGTTAGACTAGACCTAAAGATATATAACTTGCTAACTCGTATTTTTGGTCCTGAAATCCTTCTTATAGGGAAAATGAAGGAGCAATAAGCATCGGACCAGAAATACACCTGTCACTAGTCACTTGGACCACCTTATGAAATTTCAAAAATTGGTTACAATAGCTGAGTCTCTGGAGAATCTTCTTGTTCATCCCATCCACTGGAGACCAATTGTTGCATTTTCCAAACTTTTAAATCTTGCACCAAAATTGCCACCAAGACATAGCCCAAATTTGCTATAACCATAACCGTTGAGCTGTTAACTATCAGTTGTAGACTCTGTCCTTTTCTTGTTTAGTTAAGTACTTTTCTACCCATCCTTGATATTCCTCATCCATTGGCCAATTGAAATTTACCACCTCATTTACCTTGGCACTGTAACGTGTATACTTTACTGCTACTTGATTCGCTTCCCTTTCAAAAGATTCCAAAAATGTGCTAGTGTTAATGATTTTATCCATACTACTCATTAGCATGTCATAATTTGAGTCATCACAAATAAATTTGATTTGTGCATTGATGATTTCATTTACCCTATCCTACCATTGCTACAGTGATCTAACATTTCCTTGGGCATCTACAATATCTAGTAAAGATGTGTCACTCCATTCATCAAAACTCTTTACCAACTCTTTAATCCTTTGCTGAAATCATCAGGTAAGGCCTGGAAACCTTGTAGTGACTTCACCAACTCTTGAGTAGGTCTTAATTGTTGAGGCCTATTAGTTGCATTTTGAGAATTTCATTTCCAAATTTTGTTGTCCAAGTTCAATATTCTGATTTTAGGAGTCTAACAGTTGGAAATCATAGTAAAATCATAATTTAATAATTTATGGAATTAGCATTTGAAAGTGTTTTTTGGGGTGATTAACTTTAGACTATCTTCTCTTTTGCAGGGGTGGTTGCATGCCGAATTTTTTTGGTGTAAAATATCATAATTATTATATTTTGTTACCTATGTATAGTTAAAAATTATTGGAGTGTGAGTTTGATATTTTTTGAATATCTAAATATTCAAGCTTGGTAAAGAAAAATCATGTTAGATAATATTAGTCCAGAACAAAATGAAGAGACAGTAGCGAGATTGTGGGCTATATTGAAAAGAAAGGGTAATGGTAAATGTTACTGTCCTTGCAATAATTGCAAGGGCTTGAAGATGAGAAGAATTTACATCACAACAACTTAGAAAAATTGTAGGCAGCATGGTTATGTTGAAAGGGGGCATTATTATCATCCATTGGTAAGTTGTTCATTATATGTGTTTATATTGATTGAATTTTTAAATGTTTATATTGTTTTAACATTTGATATATATATATATATAATCAATTGATCATGATCATGGTTTATTTGTGCCTGTCATTATTATAAAGATGGGGCACCCTAGGGCACACGATATGAATTATCACGGCCTAGAGAATGTGGTTTTGCAAGCGGAGGAACATGGAGCTGTGAATATCGAAGATGAAGTTAATGATCCTATGGAAGAAGATGATAATGCACTAGAAAACAAAATTGAAGATTATGGTACAAATACATTGATTCACGACACATGTAGTGGCACATCTGATCATGTTGATCAAGATGAATTTGATGATGTTCATGATTTACCTATACTTGAGAAGGCATACGAGCCCCTTCATGAAGGCTCCCAAACAACTCTTCTCTCTACTGTATTTTTGCTAGTGAACTTGAAGGTTATGAATGGTTTATCCAACATAGCAATCTCACGAATGTTAAGGTATGTCATATATGTCATCTTTTTTCATCTATTTTAATTGTTGTTAGTTCATCGCTAGTAAATAAAGGATGAAGTATGTACCATTAATATTATTTATATTAAGAAATTATTTTTTATTATAGATTGATTGGTGAAATTTTGTTACCACCATAAAATATTTTACCTCGCTCATACCAAGATTTATCTAGAATTATGAAAGATATTGGAATGGAGTATCAAGCAATAGATGCATGTCCCAATGATCATATTATATATCATAAACAACATGAATTTGCAACATAATTCCCAGAGTGTTATATCAGTAGATATCAAACAGATCAACTAACAAAAAATGTGCCTCGCAAGGTTCTTCATTATATTCCCATTATTCCACGTATGCAACAATTATTTAGGTGCGAAAGCTTAGCACAATTTATGGATTACCATGCACGTAATAGAAGTGGAGATGAGATTCTTCGAATGCTTGTGGATGGTTCTACATTTAGGGACATGGAGGAAAGATGGCGACACTTTAAAGAAGAACCTCGTAATCTCAGGCTTTCATTGGTAGCAAACGATGTCAATCCATTTGGAGAGCTGAGATCTATTTACTCAATGTGGCCTATTTTTGTTATCAACAATAACATTCCTCCATGGATGCCAATAAAGAGGGAGCACATAATGTTGGAAATGATTGTTCTAGGTATTTGTTTATATCAATTTTCTTTAACGTAGTAGCATCTCATTTGTCTTATTTGTTGCATAATGACTTATATTTTTTTTCATTTAATAGTCATGTACATGAATTTATATATATTGCAAAAAACTAGTTATAATAATTATGTAATTTTTATGTTCATTCAACTAGGTAAGTACCAAGTTAAAGATATGAATGTATATACTGAGCCTCTTATCAACGAGTTACTAAAGTTATGGAATGGCGTCACTATGTATGACGTATCTAAACCAATAGGACAAAGACAATTTCAATTCATGATGCCCCAGGGCTAACACATTTTTCTGGTATGTTATAACGTTCGACTGCATGACTTTAACGATATTTAATTTTATGAAGTAGATATCATGCATGTTTTTAAAGTAATCTATTCATTATATATAATTATAAAAATTGACATATTTAATCCAATTATTTATGATTTGCAGGTCTTCAAACAAAGGGAAAATTTGCATGTCCAATTTGTGGTCCAAAGATGAAATCTCATCATTCAACAAGTTTAGGAAAGCAGGTGTTTGATGAGTATAGGCACTTCCTCCAAAAAAATCATAAGTATCGAAATACTGAAAAACATCTTTTCAATGGGAAAGAAGAGACTACATCAAAACCACGAAGAATGACACCTCGCCTATGGAAGTTGGAATATAATAGAATTAATCATCAAGGTTATACATTAGATCAAAGTGTTTATCTATTATTTATGATATGTTTTGAATTTATATTTTTATATTGTGTTGTTTTTACTCATGCTGTAATTGATAATGATTGTTGTTGTTAAAATTTGTTTTACTTATATGCTTCATGAAGGTCATCGAGGCATTAATTGTCAGCTTCCACAAAGACTAAAAATTTATCCCAGACGATTTAGTAGGTTGCCCTACTATGAGCAGCTACAAATTGTGCATTTGTTTGATACAATGTATATCGAAAAGAATATGATAGAAACATTATGTAAAATATTGGATGGAAGGCATGACAAAGAAAAAATTGTCAAACTTTGTAGTGACATTCAAGAAGCGAGTCATGCAATGAAAAATGTCATTCAATTAAATTGAGATGGAGACCAAATTAATATAAGTTCCCTTTCTTGGTTATTAACAGAGCAACAAAGCAATGCTATAAAACAAGTCATACAAAAAATTTGATTTCCCACTGGATTTGCTACGAACATAAACAATATCATAACAAAGAAAGGTGAATTTGGGTCAGGGATGAAATCACATGATTAGCATACCTTCATTAAGTTAATTATTTTGGTATACTATATATATATGTATATTGCATGTACTTTTTAGTGTATTATGTTTACTAATTTTGGAAAAATATTAATGAAAAGATCATTTTATAATTGTTGCAGTACATTCTACCTCTATCTCTCCCATAAAACTTTGACAACAATTTCAAGAAATTTATATATGATCTTGGAAAATACATGAGGTAAGTAACGATATTTGTTCAATTCGATGTATATTTTTGTTAAATCTCGTTAATATATTTGTGCCTTGAATCACTTGTAGATGGTTGTCATCTAAAGCAATCCATAAAGAAGATATAAATTATTGGAAGAGAAAAATTCCTCGTCTAATGTGTGAAATGAAAAAGTGTCTACCTTCGCCATTTTTCAATGCACAAGAACACTACCTCATACACCAAGTTGAGGAGATTGAATTGTGTGGACCTCTACACACAAGGTCAATGTGGATGGTTGAGAGGCACTTGAAATTTTTGAAGGCTTTGGTTAGACAAAGAGCACATACCAAGGGTTCTATGGTGGAGGGATACATGGTCTCCCAAACCATGGTGTACATTACTGAATATCTTCCTAAGTTTGCAGCAAAGATCCATGTAGATCGCATTTGGGATCCCAACTCCATTAACAAATTTGAAGGGGAGTACCTAATGAGGAAAGGTAGATTGAGGAAAGTGACAGGTAACTATAAGAGGGTCATGGAGATTAATTAAAATACATTTTAGGTTTGGTTTTTATGTATATTGTACTTATTTGATTATTAATCTTCAATATTCATCAATTATAAATTAAGGTCGTATACCGTGGTAATTAACTAATTATACGTTGTTTGTGAATTTCAATTTTTTTTATACAGTTGGTCGAGAGTGGGATGCACTACATTTGTACATCGCAAACAATCTTGATTGGATGACGAAATGGATTGAACGATGTCAAAAATCTGGTCGCGCATTAACATGGGAAGGTGTGGTTTCATTGGTTAAAGAAGCTCATCGTAATGGAGATTCCAATGTTACACCAAGGGAAACTGATTTAGCATATGGTTTATGAGATAAAAAGGTATCTATAAATATATTAATCACCCATATTATTTAATTATTTTGAATTATATTGATGTATATATATGTTGAGATTTTTTTTTCTTTGCATACATTCGGCCAAAAATAAATATGTTTATCAACTGATGATATTGCAATAAGTTTTACATGTATGACATATTGCAAGTGAAACACCACAAGGCTATGCGGTGCAATGGTCATAAATTTGGAATCAAAAATTTGGATGACACGAAGAAAACTTGTGATTTTGGGATAACTGCAGTCTTCCAGGTGACTAATGTTCCATCTAGAAGTGACATACATCTGGAAGTCTCTGAAAATCAATACTATGGGATTCTGGATGATATACTTGAGTGTGACTTTAAGTCCTTCAAATTAGTTATGTTTGTTGTCCTATGGTATAGGCTACGATTGAATGAAAATGATCCTGAGAGAACTATTATTGAACATGATAATGGATTTACCATGGTTAATACAATGTATTTTGAGTGAGCTGGAAATGAGCCCTATGTTCTTCCAAGCCAATGTGAGCAAGTATTTTACTCAAAGGTTCCAAGTAAAGCGGTTTGGTCATATGTTGTTAGACATGATCCAAGAGGAAGGCCGGTAAAGTATAGTGTGGTGGAAGAAGAAGATACTGAAGAAATAGAAGATGATGTACATGATGATCAGTAGGGATAAATTTAGTGGTGAATCTTTGCCAATTGGTGAATATTTGAAATCGGGACCTCCAAAAATGGTGAATAATACAAGCTAGAAAGGATGCCGAATCGCTAGGTTTTTACAAAAAAAAAAATTATCTCGATTAATTCGCCAATGTATTATTTTTTAAACGACACATCGTCAGATCTGATTCGCCAGTAGTTTATACTATACTTACAAATATTACTTATATTCGCCAGTAATTTTATATTCTTACAATGAATTTTTATGGTATATTCACCACTAATAATAATTTACCATTTAATTTTAGGTATATTTTAACCTTTAATAGTTTTATTATTTATTGTCATCGATTAGCTTTTCAATCAAATGGTTGCAAGTGAATTTTGTGACTTTATTTGCACGTGCCTTTTAAAAAGGTTGTTGAGGCCTGAAATCTATTTTGGGCCACACGATTAGATTTGAGCATGTGGCCCAAAACAAATTTTGGGACTCAACAACCTCTTTAAAAGTCATGTGCATATAAAGTCATGGAATTCACTAGGTCATGAAATGTAATAAGTGCATATTAAATCATTGTATTAGTGAGACATCCCTAACTTTCCCACCGATGATGTTCACTCACGTCGATAAGGCTTCCATACTCCATCCAATCAAAGCTCTGTATCGTTGTATCGACAGGACATCCCTAAGTGTCCCACCGATGATGTTCACTCATGTCGATATTCACTCATGGAATGAACTTGCAGTGGTCTGATTTTCAAGTGAGATTTTTTAAAAACACTTGATCCATGTGTGCTCCAATGCATTTTCAATAGTGAATTTATGCTTGGTGGCGAGGGCTATGCCCCTGGACCCTACCTGTATTGCGACAGGAGCACGTTGGGACCACTGTCCCCGGCCTCTGTGAGGGGGCGTTTCCCCCTTGACCCCCGCAAGGGGCGTTACCCCTTGACCCCGCTGGTGCTTGTTGCCCCAGGGCCCCTACTTCAATATTTAAAAAAACAAAAGAAATATGGGGGAACTGCGCCGACCAAGTATGCAAATTTTTAAAGGAGAGATTTGCCATTTTAATGAACTGTTTTAGTGATTATTCGCTAGGATTCGCCAATGTGATTATTTTTTTTACCAATTATCCATTAAGATTCGCCAAGATTTTTCAAATTTTTGAATAATGTGCATAAGATTCGCTAAGGAAAATTAATATATTTTTCAAATAAAAGGAAAGATTTGCCAGGATTTTACACCTTTGCTAAGGGGGAAGTTTCTTAAAGTTATCCCTGATGATCAGGATCATCAGTTAGTTGATGATGTGCCTGATGAAGATGTCGAAGAGGAGGAACTATATCATGATGATGTAGGAGTCAATGTTCATGAAGATGATATCCGTGTGTGTAGACACCGAAAATTGGTCTAGGCCTGCGAGTATGTATTCGACATAATTTTCTATAGTTTGTTGTCATGATTAAATAATGTTAATTATTTAATTAACCTTTCTAACACATATTTCCTCTATTAATTAAATACCCCTTTTTAATTAATTCACTAATTCATTAATTCCCCCTTTAGCATACTTTTCCAACTATAATTAAATATCTTTATTTAATTATTCATTTAACCCCCTTTTCAAACTAAAATTAAATATTTATTATTAAATTATTCAATTCCACCCTTTTCGAAAGTTAAATTAAATAAATTATCTTTATTTATTTAATTAAATCTTCTATTTTCAAATGTTGAATTAAATTAACATTTAATTCATATTTAATTATTTATGTCACATTTCTCTGTCAATCAGTTATCTAATTGTCCCCTCACCTTCTGACTCGAGATCTATTTTTAGTTCTCCAATTATCTTTGAATTCAACACGATTTTATCTCTGTGAGAAGACTCTCTGTCACAACTAGTCGATTAACTAGTTCCAACTCATATGCATGATTTGTTTTATTAATTAAATATCTTTATTTAATTAATTAACTCAAGTTTGCATTTGAATGCATTATTCTTCAACTTCTAACTTTGTCTTTGACATTCAAAGTCTATTTCTTCTATTTTCAAAGATTCTTAACTGAAGATTAAGATCTTGTTCTATTTTTAGTCTTTCCTGACTCGTATTCTAACTCACATTGCATGACATTCGTCAATCTTATCCGTCGATCTCTCTTTCAATCTAAGCCGATTGTTTGAAAACACAAAATCTATAAAATGGCCTATCATAATCATTATTCCTCCTCCCGAAATCATTCATTTTTGAGAAGAGAGATTCATCTTCAATATTTTGCTTAGACACTCGACAAAGCTATACTTGCATTCAAACATAGAAATCTGAGGGCAAGAATACTAAAAAGGAAAAATGGAGAAGAACAATCAAGATAATTCAAAGGGATGAACGCATATTCGGTGAGATCATTTTGGTTTTATTAGTTTAGTTTATTTCCTTGTTCTTTGTTGTTAGATTTCAGATTTTAGATTATGATTTATCTTTGTTTATCTAGACATGCTTTGCAAAAAAAATTTATGATGTTATAGTGTGGATGATGGCATTATCAAAACTGATATCAATGACGACGATGATGATATGACCTATCCTTACATTGTTGAATCTGGATCGCATGATACAAACAAAGAGTTGGATGAAGAAGAAGATCAATGGCACTGAAATGTATGAGTTATGTGATTGTATTATCTATTTGATATTAATTTCTTGATAGAATTATATTTGAATTATGTGGTTACATAATTAATTTATGATGTTTTTACTTTTAATTATATTTGAATTATATTAGAATATGTTCAGTTAACAGATGTAAAAAATAAAATGGATAAAACAAAAGATGAAAGCATGAGACCACTACCTTGTTGGTTGTATGGAGTTTAATGAAGATCTTTAAAAGTGTAATCTATGATGGCAATAATTCAAAGTGTTTGGCACACAGATGTAAATTATAACTTATATAAATGTGAAAGTAAATGACTAACAAACTCTACTTGAGATAGAATGAAAATCCTAGTTATGTGATTCTTCTTATTGATCCAATTAATACTCTTTAGTTATTGTGATTGACTAGAAGGGTTTAATATTTACTTGAAAGAACCAAATAATCAAATCACACAAATACACCAAATGTGTATCGATAAACTGAATATATTTATATACTTCATATATCAATTTAGACAATAGAAAAGCATCAAAATGGAGACAACCAGATAACTATATAATTCCACAAACAGCTAATACCAAGATTAAGCCACAAGTTCATAAATGCATCTAAGTCTTTTAAAGGACAGTTTCATTGCAAACTATCTACTGTATCTTTCTCCTATCCGCCTATATCTATTTTATATTATGAAACATATATAAATATATCAAAATTGTGAAAGGGCACATCCTTTGAGAAATGTCTTTTGCTTAACAACAATAACAAACTAGAAATTATGCTCTATTAAGCCATAAATAGATGTTTTGATAGATAATCTCAGTAAGTTGGCCACTTGTGTGTATCAACATCCTCCAGTGCATTCCTTATGGCTATCTCCATTATGAACATCTTCTCATTTTGTTCACATGCCATGTCCATTGTTAAATCATTTCATGTGGTTGTCTCCAGAATTGTTTGCATCATCATCTGGCATTCCTTCATCCATCTTGTTGTAATAGACATTGTTTTACTCCTCTTCGGTTAAGTACTTGTCCACCCATCTCTGATACTCTTCATCCATTGGCTAGCCAAAATTCATGACCTCATTCACCTTAGTATTGTAAGGTGCGTACTTCACTACAACTTGATTGGTTTCCCTTTCAAAAACCTCTAAGAATGTGTTGGTGTTAATTATCTTATCCATACTATTTACCAGCAAATCATAGTTTGAATCATTGCAAATCGATTTGATTTGTGCATTGATAACTTCTTCTACCCCATCCTGCCACTGTTGCAATGTCTTAACATTTCCTTCTGCATCAATAATGTATGGCAAAATGTATCATTCTAGTCATCAAAGCTCTTTATCAGCTCCCTAATTCTTCTACTGAAATCATCAGGTAGGGTGTGGAATCCGCTCAATGATTTTACAAAGTTTTGAGTAGGCTTCAATGAATGGGGCCTGTTGTCCACATCAAACCTAGAAGCTTTGTACATAATATCTAGATCGTTGGCCCTAGGGATCCATTTCCCAGCCAAAGGAAAAACTATTTCCTGATCCCTATCGATATTTTTTATTCCATCCAAGAATAAAGAACACAAAGAATGTACAAATGGTAATTTACCATCAAACTTTTCATTAAGATGCCTCAAAATTGTGTCAACCACCTCACTTTATCTGGCAATTGCATCATCCTCACTTGCCTTTAAGGTAATCTGCAATTTTGTGATCCTATTCAACATTTGCTTCTTGGTGGGATCCATAGAATATTCAACTTCTTATTCAACTTCTTCTTCAACTGTCCCTGGTGTAGGACTGAGAGTAGGTACCTGGATGGGGGACTCCAAAGTTGAAATAATTGGAGTAGTATGGGGGACCGATCTTGCAATAGAAGGTAATGCTCTGATACTAGGAGCACTGGAGGATTCTTCCACCTACCCATATTTCAACCTATCTACTTCAGATTGCAGCTCAATATTCCTTTGTTGCATCCTACTATATTTTGCAATTATCATATTGTATTTCTCCATCAGACTCTTCTTTTCAACCTCTTCTCTCTCAGCTGTCTTTTGGGACAATTTGGCCACATTCACTGTTAGGCTTGTAGCTTTTGTTGTTGAAGTTTCAGAAGCTCTCTTGATAATTAGCCCTCCCCTTAAGTGTGGGCTAATATTAGTTACATTTGGCTTTCTTTCTTGGGGTTCCAATGCCCATATGGCCAAAGTTTCATACTCCTCATTGAAGGCAGAGTCTTGCAGAGCTGCCTTAACCTCTTCTTCACTATTTGGTATAGGGTGCTTGGACTGTAAGATAGAATTGAATGCAACTACATCAGCGATGTCCCATTTAGGAAAAAGTAAGACACCGACTTGAGTCACAAGTCTTCTTCCCTCCTCAAGAGTGATGCCTTTGAAATCCTCCATTAATTCAACCTTTACCTCATCATCATTCTCTTGCTCAGAGATATTAGGTCTCAATTCTCTCCTACTCTTGAATTTGTTCTGGTACTCTTCTAGTTTCATCCTCCAAACTAGTTTCAAGAATACAAGAGTCTTTACAAATGCATCATCATCCAAGAATGCCTTGCAGGCCTCCATCTTGGCATCTTGTACACATTGCCCCTTTACATCCATGTTTGAAAGCACCAATTGTGTTGATCTAGGAGGGGAAGGGATACCAACTTGCATGTATTGATCAGTCACAACTATCTCATCCATTAGAGTTTCCTGCATTTCCTCAACTCTCTACCTCTTAAGGCTTGGCTCTAATGGTAACACTGCAGGATCACCTCTTCGTGGTGAATCTAGATCCACAATCCTTATCCCTCTGGGTTCTCTGATCTTTGGACCCAGTTGTGATGATTCTTGCATGACTTATTTTCCCTTCTTATCCCCTTCATCCTCATCAGTGCCCGCATTCCTCTTTCTCTTGTATAGAGGCCTGTCAACTGGTGGCTGATAAGCTGGCCTTGTTTCTTCAGGCCTCACATCCAATCTTTCTATACCAAAATCTAATTACAAAATGACCCTCTTGGGCATCAAGGTGCCCATGATAATATTTAAATTAGCCATTAAGAAGTCTATTCTCTTGTGAAATGGAGTGAACTCCATTAATGGATCATATTTTGGATCCATTTTATGGATTATAGAAAGCATCTTTTCATATGTAATCCATTTTTCTTTATTCAACTCCTACCTATTAAAATCAAACTCATTTCTGATTAGGTCCTCAAGAAAGTTGAATTCATGTGCCAATTTTCCACCTTTAATTCATTGTCTAAATAATGCAAATAATCCCTCAAGGTCATGCTATCTCCTAGGACCATTCCTCAAATTGAAGTCATCAAACAACATTTCGTGATATCGTAATCACCAAACAATCAGCGGTGATGTCTTCGCGAGATCGCAGGGAGTGTTCAGGATAAATCGTAGGAAGATCGACGGTCATTAAAAACACAATAGTTAGCAACACCAAACATAAACATTGAGCAAATTTTTACCAAGACTATAACATCACCATCGATCTCGAGCATGTGCATCTTGTAGCTATTTTAGTAATCCACTTTATAACGTATTTAAGTTCGACACAAATATTAAACGCTTTATTAATCCCTTTTTGGCATCAGCAGCTTGGGACAAGTGGTGCTCGCCCGTGACATCACAATCGCCAAACAATAAATGATGATGTCATCACGAGATCGTGGGGAGCAATTAGGATCAATCATAGGAAGATTCACGGTCATTAAAAACATAGCAATCAGCAGCACAAAACATAACCATCAAGCAACTTTTTACCATGATTATAACATCACCGTCGATCTCGAGCATGTGCATCTCGCAACTCTTTTAGTAACTAACTCTATAACATATTTAAGTCTGCCACAAATATTAAACACTTTATTAATCCCTTTTCGGCATCGGAAGCTTGGGACACATGGCACTCTCCTGTGATATCGCAATCGCCAAACAACCAGCAGTGATGTCATCATGAGATTGTGGGGAGCGGTTAGGATCAATCATAGGAAGATTGACGGTCATTAAAAACACGGCAGTCAATAGCACCAAACATAACCATCGAGTAACTTTTTACCAAGATTATAAAATCACTATCAATCATGAGCACGTGCATCTCGTAGCTATTTTAGTAACCCACTTTATAAAATATTTAAGTCCGACACAAATGTTAAACACTTTATTAATCCCTTTTCGACATCGGTAGTTTGGGACACGTGGCGCTTGCCCGTGATATCGCAGTCACCAAACAACCAGCGGTGATGTCATTGCGAGATCACGGGGAGCGGTCAGGATCAATCATAGGAAGATCGTCGATCATTAAAAACACCCCCTGCAAAATAAAAAAACTATTAGAAAAGGTGAAATAACCTTTTTGCATGTGCAGATTGTGTGACCGTCAGATGAAGTGATTTCAATCTTGATCATTGCTCGCAAACCTTGCAAGGTTTCTGCTAATGTCACAAATATGGTGCAAGGAATGCGAGATTCTACCATATGTCACATTTGATGGTGGGGACCAATTTTTCTTATTGATCGATTATGAAGGCTGATGTCGATAGCTATTTTCGTACCAATGCATCGTGGTCGTTCCTCGCTGAACTCACATAATTAAAATTGTAGTTTCAATAATGCTGCAAGGTGTGCGATTTGGTCACATGTGGACTCCGATGCTATGCACTGATAGCATAGGTGGGGCCCATTTTCATGCTGATGTGGTGCTCACTAGGTGAATATCCTGTCTGTTTGGTGACTAGAGGAAGAACGTAGCATTTTCAAACTATTTTGACTAAATCTGAGCCATTCTCCTGGCCAATGTTGCGACTAATCAACGACTTGTATTTAAAAATAAACTGGTATTATATGATAGTCATTTTATCTTGCACGAGTGAATAGTAATGGCTGATTTCGAATCTTCCTACATAATTAAATGCTAAAATTTGTGAATTACTATTTCAGTTATGTATCTCTACATTGAAGAATAATTGCTTGGTATCGAGTGAAGCAAGTTGTGGTTAGGATTTCTCAATTTCGCTGCCTTGGATGTTCTACGATTGAAATTGTAAGTAGGACATATGCCATTTCTTGTAAATTTAGAATATTTTAAGGTTGCTTGCTAGGCAATTCATGATTGTTTCCTGTCTCTTTTCTTGAAGAATTGATTGAATAGATTCTCTTTTAGAGCTTGTCTAGATAATTGCTAGGGTTTTTTTGAATATTGAAGAATTTTTTGTTAAGGCTAAAGGAGAAAATTGTAGTTATCTGCTATCTAAAAATATGAAAACCCTAGTTCGAATTATCATTAGTCTAGTATAAATGGCACCCAAGGCCCAAAGTTCTAGTTCTGAAACTACTACCAGGTCTTTATCCTGAGATATTATTTATTTTTTACAACCCTCTACTAGCAAGAAGTAGGAGGGAAAGGTTTTGTTCTATGGGCCTTGAATCTTGGAAGGATTGACAAACAAGCAATGTGCAATTCAAGATGTTGAGTTACCATACACCGGGTGGTAGTTGTTCTCCAATTGGTTTGGGAATAGGAATTTCTCAGTTCATTTATGTAACCCCTAGAGGTTAGACCTTGGAAAATTGGTGGTTCCTAATGTTTATATGGATGTAGATCTTTTAAAGAACATTGCTGCTAGATATGACCCTATGGCCTAAATTGTCAGAACACATGCTGGTATGCAGATGATTAAGATAACCAAAGAATAAATTGCAGAGATTTTCAAATTGTACGAATGGAGGCAAGATATGGTTCCTGTCGACTTGGAGGTTTTTAGACAAGAATATAGAAATACTAGGGGTTTGTTCAGAACATCCTTGTTAATACCTCATTTGGTAGTCTCAGGAAGAGGAGAAAATCAGAAGGTAGTAATTGGCAGGAATGAGCCTGAACCTTTTCTTGTAGGCTATTTCGCTAGTTATTTCAAGAAGATTGTTTGTGCTTTATGTCAAGTTCTAGGAGTTAGCTTAAAGAAAACCTTTCCTACCAATATTATGTATATGGCAGTAAATCTCCAGCACCCAAGTTTTAATGTAATATATGATTTTGCAACTTATTTGGCAGAGAAGATGCACACGGGTCTAGTAGCCCTAACGGAGGGGAAGAATTGGGTTGGAACCAGATGGTATTCCTTGTTAATCCACATGTTTTCATATAGGAGTCAAGCCGTATTTGAAAAAGATATGAAATTAAAGAAGAAGGAAGGAAACATTGAAATGTTTGTCCAATATTGGACTAGGATTCTTGACATGCATGATCATGAGTTTGATTATGTAACTTTCCATAATGTATTTGGATCTAAATTAAGGGAGGATCTAGTTCGTGAACCCCCAAGGATCCCAAAATAAATTCATGACTTCTTGAGGCTGATGGAGAGAAAGCCTGAATTGAACATAATGCACAATTGGGGGGATATTTTCCCCTATTGTAATACCACAGTTTTCAGGGTTTTCGTCACTAATGTCAATCCAAAGGTTCTGCCAAGGGAGGTTCCCTTAGAATTGGATTTTTGGAAATCATGAGGCAGTTGGGGAGCACCCAGGAACTACACTTGCTAGCTAAATAGAAGAAAGGTTCTTTCTTCCCTGAATATACAACATTTGTCAATTTTGTTATGGCAAAGGGAGGATGGAAGGAGTTGCATCAATTACTTGGGCCTTATAGGATAAGGAATGTGTTCCCCAGGAATCATGATCCTGAGGGTTTTATCTCTCAAATGAAGGAAAAACATCGGATAGGAGCTTTTGTCCACAACTTCTACTTTCCTGAGGACATCATCAAGAATATTTTTGATTTGGAATTACAAGATGATATAAAGGCACTATACATTGCCTACTCTAAAATGGTAAAAGGTAAGCAGGACAAAATACCTGGTTTCAATCCCATACCTAATGCTAAAGATGAGTTTAGTAGGGCAATGTATGCTATTGATAATTTTGAGAGCTTGGTTGGGGTTTTGAAAGATGAAAGGGTTGTGGAAGAAAGGGGAAAAATGCAAACCATCAAGGATTACCTTAAGGTAAAGGAAGAGGAGAGGCCTACTTATCAGCCCCGAAAGAAGATAAGGGTTTTTTATAGATGAAAGGGAAGTAGGGCTGAAGATGTTGCTAAAAATATTGCACCATCTTCTTCAAGGCAATCAGTACCAAATGTTGTTGATTTGGATTCTCCTCCCAAGTTTTTTAGAACAGGCTTGCCCACCATCACCAAAGAGGTAGAGGGTTGAAAGGGTAAAGATTGTTGATTGTGATGGTGATGAGGATGATGAAATTATTGTCACTCTGGATGAAATGCATCTTGAGATGGCATTGGACCCAGTTGACATTGCAATAGGTTCAGGTATAGTTTCTTTGAGGTTAGGATAAGATGAAATCAAAGGAATAACGAGCAATGCTGACTTGAGAATAGAAGCCTATAGAGAGTTCATGATGGATGACTCTTTTATTCAAACCAATACTTTTAAAGATTTTGTGTGGAGAGCACATACTGCATTATATGCTGAAAAGTTGGCACGTAAGAGAAGTTTGCATTTAGAGCTCCCAGAGAAGGTAATTCAAGCTAAGGTTAGGGAACAAATGAGAGAAAAATTCAAAGCAATAACACCAGAGCAGGGCCGAGAATTGGTACAAAAAAGTTGAGTATTGCTACTCCCAGAATGGGATATTGTTGATGCTATGGTGTTTGACACAATAAGAAGAGCTAATAAGCCACTTCTTGCTACTGAAGAGGAGGCTACATTGGCACTCAAGGGATCGGCCTTTAGTGAGGAATTGGATGCATTGGCAATATGGTCCCTATCTACTGGCTCTAAAAAGACAATTGTTGTAGAACCTTTTGACTTCAGTGGTCACTTGGTTGTGAGGAGAGTTGCTGACACCCCAGCATTGGAAGCTACTGATATGGTCGTGAATGTTGCCAAATTCACTAGAGCAACTATTCAAGATTTGACCAGGGAGCGAGATACTCTAAGAGGCCAATATAATGACATTATTATTGAATATAATAAGAGTCAACAAAAGGTAGTAGAGTTAGAAACTTAATTGACTTTATTTAGGCAACAAATGGATACCATGAGATCTCAAAAGCAAGCCAGTTCTAGACACACTGTTCCTGACCCACCAGTAGAGCAGTCTCAACCTCCTGAACAAGTACAATCTTTGGCTATTGTTCCATATAATATGGGACAAGTTCCTATCGCTATTGAGAGGGCTACTAGCCCTGGAGGGGTACTTTCTAGGGAGAAACTGATTCATCAGGTTCAAGAATATAAGGAGATGGTAAATAAAATCTGGGATGCAGTAGGGAGAAACAATGCAGTGATAGTGGACATTGTTTTGAAACATTTAAACAGAACAGTCCAGAGTAGGCTAAACAATATTCATGCAAATTATGTCCAAAGTTTGCAAGCACTAAAAATGTTTCCAAGGGATAAAGAATTCACCATCTCATTGCTAAACAAATGGAGCCCTAGAATGGAGAAGTTGAGATTCATGGCAGTAGGGGAAAAACAAAATGGTGATAAATATCCTACAATTATTGTGACATATCAATTGGTCAAGGGAATGGTTGAGCAAAAGTTTCAGGGATTTTCCACCCCAATGGAATCCAAGATTAAATTGTTGAAATATGTGTATGATGGAAAGGACCTGACCCCATTGCCTCATATTTTACATAGTCAGGATGAAGTCAAACCCCTGTAGGTTTGGAAGAAGAAAATGAAAAATATAATTATGTCTCAAACACATGAGATATGCAAAAATGCTGACATCCACATGCTAGAGAATACATTGGAAAATTTGTCTTTTGTTATAAGTTTCTTAGAGAACTTTGATAAAAAGGCCACATCGATAATGGTAAACTATGCTCCCTATCAAAACAAGGTTGATCAGGTTGTGGCTTTCCAGTGGCCTTCTGAGGAGGAGTTTGAATTATGGAAATAGGTGTTCACTGATGAACTAGAATTATGAGTGTTATAGTCGAGAATTGCAACTTGGTCATGTATAATATAGGTCTGGCCTTAGATATTATATTCTAGAATTGCATTCTCCTTTTGACTCCAAGTATAGGGTGTCGAGGTGGAGTTAATACTATAATGGCTAAGCATGCCTTCGATGTATGGGGAGTGGCCTTTGGAGCAATGTTTTCTTTCCTCCTTATCAACTAATGATGATCTTTGTCTTATGCTCTCCTCTCATATAATAGAATTGTAACTAAATCAGGAGTTAGCGGTCCAATTACAAATGGACATGTGTACTCTCTGACCTGAAGCTTGTTGGCTCCCTTTTTTTATAAAAGGTAATTCTGGGCTAAGAGAGTGGTCGGTTGAAATATCCAAGATATGAGAAATAAGAGTCTAGTAATATAGAGAGTATGAATTGTAAGTCCAGGTTTTAAAAAGTTTTGAGTCAAATTGGAGAACTTTTTTAATCATGGGGTTTTTTAGCATGTTTGTATCAAACTTGTGAATATTTGGAGTTTATTTTGTCTCCTATTGTGTTATGTTACATGGATTATTAATGAAATATCGATCAAAGATGATTTTCATTGATTTTCATTTGTTCTTTACTGTGAATTATGTTTAACTATAGCTCTGGTTCAAAGGATCAGTTAAATGCTTTAGTTAACTAGTAAATTCATGCAATATAACAAATAGGATTCATAAAGGAGTAATAAAATTAGGTATAGATATATGGGTTGTAATGCAATTCATAATAGATCATAAATGTTCAAAATGAAATTTACCCTGTAGTTCAGTTTTCTCTTTCGACTCCTTGCACTGGGATATGGCATTGGAATTATGATTACGTTTTATTCTCATATGTTTTGTGTTATGGCATCAAGATATTTTACTCAAACATTTCCTATCAATTTACTTTATGTGCAATTTGTGATTATCTGTTAAATGGACATGACTCTTTTGTAAGGAATAGCCAATTTCTTGAAGGATTTGACCCTTTAACATTAATTGGGGATCTATCTGTTGCTTACTTGTGTGCAAATTAAATATATTGTTTAAATGTTGTATGTTAAGAGCACATGTTAGGGAATACCCTCCTGGATTTTATAGAGTCCGAAGTGTAGGAGAATTAGCCTTATTTATATTCTCATAAAGTTGGCCATACTGTTCCTAGTCTTTTATTATTGAATGTGGCGAGTTCATAGGAGCTTCTAGGAAACACGTGTGGGTCCCAGTAAAAAAACGCCAACAGGTTCAATTGACAACATGATCTATTGAGTAATTATCAATAATTCATAATTTCAAATTCTAGATTTTGACAACATGATCTATTGACAAGTAGGAAGTATTTTTCACATTGTGTCACATTTTGATATTGTTATCAAGATTCAATTATGTAGTTTTACAAGTCAAACTCACTAACCCATGTTTCATGAGTAGTGTTTCACAAGAACCCATCTCTCATGATAATGAATGGTCCACTTAACACTCATTGCGTCTAAATGATTCTCAAAGCGATGAAGCACTAGGCCTTCCTAGGAGGTCACCCATCCCAATATTACGTGATCCATGATTTTATTAATAATTGATCATTTTGGATTTTGATAAACTTGACACACAAATGAAAATTTGACAATGAACTTAATGTATCACAATTAAGTTTCAAATTGAGTAACACAATAGAAACTAAAAAAAATTGAGAGATTGTTATGAGGGTAGTGATGCAACTTTTCTAATTAGAGTGTATTCCATGAGATTACAATTCTTTGAGATATTTTGTCAAATAGTTCACAAGATTTGTCTATCCTCCCACATTTTACATAGATATGAAAATGGAGTCTACAAACACAATATTTGAGAAAATTCATCTTCATATTATGCTTTGATGGATGTCCATACCTTGTTCCAAATCTCCCATATTAAGGAAATCGACTAGGATTTTGGTGAAGGTTGTGAAATTTGTCTATGCATCTACCAATTGCATTTGATTGAAAGTTTCTAAAACCTTTAAAAAAAATCCATTATGTATATTCTACAATCATTATAGTCCACAATTTCACATTTATTTGGTTTTTCATCTACCAATTGTATTTGCTTGAATTTTCCTACCTAATTTTCAATGTAGATCCATTTTGTGTATATCTTACAATTTGTTGGTGTTTTTCCCACATAGGATTTGCAATTGTCTAAGAGGTAGCCAACCTCCGTTATAAAGAACTACAAAGGCTAGTGGCCAACTAACAAGAGTCATTCAAAGACTGAAATCTCCTACACTTTTGGCTCTATGAAACCAAGGTGGGTAAACCCAAGTGTGTTCATAAGAATGTTTCATGATTGGTAAGAACACTTATTCTTACAGATGCAGTCCCCACTAACAATAATAGACAATCATTACCCTAGTTGTGGAAAAACCAAAGAATAATAAAAGATATCCCAAAGCAAGGAGACTAAAAATTATCATAAGATCTATATTCCAAAAAGAGATAGCAGTTGATATTTGTTAGAATGTTTGGGTATTGAATCATCGTGCTTAAAGTCATAGTCCTATACTTGAAAGGAATTTACCAATACTATCCAATGCCTCATCCATTGGGTGGGAGTCATATAAAATGTAGTTAAGATGAAATTGAACCTATCACCATAGTGCTTTGCTACCATGAGATTTTTCAGTATATTAAAACAATACTCCTTAGTGAATCCTGAGCATATAACCATAAAAATGCAATTTGTGTTCAAGCATTTGATTAACTCATTAAGTCAAAGCAAGAGAAAAAATTACACTTTCAACTACACCATTGAAACTGAATGAACAAACCCTTGATAAATCCATTCATAATCCATGGTCCATACACAGGAGAGAAAAATGTCTTAATTTTTTTAGATTTCTTTCGATATCAGTAATTACAAAAGCATAGTATACTTATTTCATACTATTCCCAACCCAACATGATTTCCTACATAATACCTTCAAAATCCTGCATTACCACTAATTGTACCTATTCTAAACCCTCGGACCCAAAAAAAACAACAACCCTTAACAATGAGCTGTCAAATCTCCTTTATAGGACAAGAGAGCAACAAAGCAATAGGCTACATTGTTCATTCCAAAATTGAATTTCATTTAGAATGAAATTCAAATTAACATTCCTCATCATTAGAAAAAACCATAATCAGTTCGAGGAATCAAAATAGTTATACCATTGTAACCAACTGGAGCTAAAGACAAAAGGGTGTGGCAGGAACACATAAATCCACATCAACACACCACCCAAAAGTAACACACCCATTAACTACAACTACTTCCAAGACACATGGCCATGGTAGAGGTGACCGCTCCTGGTCCTTGCTTCAGGAAGAAGGGAGACCAACTTCCATTTATCCGCTTTAACACATGATCTGGTAGCATGGCATGGTGCCATTGCAGTTATTGGGGAAACTGCGAGGGGCTCTTCATTGACCCCCAACAACTCGGTCATGGATTCCAAGTAATGTTGGTAGTCCGAGTTAGTTTCAGACCCATCATCATCAGAATCAGAAGACAGCACCAGTGGGGACTTGGAGCTCCCCGTCCCTTTAAACTTAGCATCATGGACAACCTCGGGCTTGCTAAGGATAGGTTGTACCCCATCAGGCTGCAAATTTCTCACCCCGAGTCTAGTCCTTCTGTGCACAACTGAATGGTCCATTGCAAAGAACACCTCGCAAAATACATGAGAGACTCGACCACCTAAAAACAAGACAACTCAAAATGTGATGATAATACTAGATAACACAATGAGAATTTATAGAGTTAATTGGTGCGAGAATATTAATTATTCGAATGCAGCACGAGCATTCGAGCATTTTAGTGGTTGATGTAGCCGCCACAAATTATTCTTGGCTTGTGAAGGCATGTTGTACAACCCATCATTGCATTTATCAGGACAACAATGTTCACACGCAGGAAATTCAGGCGAGGATCCACTGAAAAAATCTGCGCCATTAATGAGAACAACTTGCAGAGAGCAAGAATTCCCAATGCGGATGAATAGGAACCCAAGAAATATTGAACCATTAATGCTGATCAAACATGGCAAGTCAGATAACTCAGATTGAGTCAACAATTTTTTTTAAATCCACATTAGTGCCCTAGGAGAACCGTGCCCAATCACAACCCAAGAAAACAAGAGGTTGCAATTGGACAACGGGTCCTACCTAGCCCTATCATTTCAAGAACCAGGCCACATGTCGCCTCTTCGTAGACCTCGCAATACCCTTAGGGGCCTTTAATCTGATCGTGCAAGATCCATGAGGAAGGATTATTATTGATCTCCCTCATTAATACCACACGGGTAGTAAATTTTAAGTCCCACCACAATCCTTGTACGGTCCACATAATTTTTTTATCCTTTGTTGAAGAAACGATTACAATATATATCTTATTAATGTACTTATTTTCCATACATGTTTATAAAAGTTTGAAATTATTAATAATATTAATTTTGGCAAGACATTAAAAGACTGTTGATTGTAAAAAATATGCATCCTAATGTGAAAATTCAAACAATGGAAGCAATGACTATAACACATAAATTTTTATGTAGTATCCAATTCAAAGAATCATGTTACCCTCTACCTTGAATATTTGAGTATAAAAAGATAAGGAAATGCTATAAATAAGATAATAAGTTGACTATTAGCATATACCAATTTTTATAGAGATGTAGGTTGGTGGATGTTGTGGTTTTGTTGCTCATGATATGTGGTTGTCATTGATGTCAACACTATTACCATTAATTTCTTAAAGGTAGTATATTTTGAGGATATTGAGAAAATTAGAATAAATATGTTGCAGATAG
The DNA here is from genome assembly GCA_007115665.2 of Sequoiadendron giganteum. Lineage (NCBI taxonomy): Eukaryota > Viridiplantae > Streptophyta > Pinopsida > Cupressales > Cupressaceae > Sequoiadendron > Sequoiadendron giganteum. The sequence goes on from CM021108.1 coordinate 175,602,496, forward strand.
TCTATGAAGTTGTGAAGATCAGAGTGGTGAAATTTTTTGTATGTTGGTATTATGAAGTCATGTATTAAAGGGTTTGTTGCTGAGCCTATCTAGTATATCCTCTGGAAGTTTTAGAGGTGTGCATCAAGATTGGAGCGAGTTATGAGTTTTTGTGTTCCTATAGTTATTTTGTTGCTATAGTTGGTGTTTCTAAAAGAAGACAATGTAATTCTTGTGAATTGAATTGTTGTGTATGCTCTTGAGATGTTCATTGACGTTTCTTGATCTCATACTCTATCATTGTGGTATGTCCATGTTGATCAATGTGCTCGTGATCAAATATTTTTCCTTTCCATGTTGAAGTTTTCATGTTCTTGGTTGACATGATGGTGGTATCATGTTGTAGATCCTTGTGGATTAATTTTTGAATGCTTGGCATGTTCAAGGATGTTGCTTTAGGTCGTCATTATGTTGTGACCGATTTAGGTTGGTGCGCATTGAGATTTGTTCATGAATTGGGTTGACAGTTTGTATTCATCTATTATTTATTTTTGGCCGACAGAGTTGTTAATGTAAATTCATGAAGTGGATATATAAGAGTGATTGTTTTATTCATTTAGAGATAATGTATGTGAAGTTTATGCGAGATATGTGTGAATAAAGATTAGATCATTATGCAAAGTAGAGTGTGAAGAAGTTTAGGAAAAGTATGAAGAAGTATTTATGTGCCTAACTGAGACTGTCATCAAGCTTTTGAAGAAGCTAATTTCTCAATTCAACCTCATCAGATGGATTTAATTTGATTACCTTATGTAAGGCAGTGAGCCGTCCCTTTGAGCAGTGAGCTCTAGGCAATGTTCCTCAATGCATGTGCATTCCTTATTCATTTCTTTTATACTTTTAATAGGGTATAAATTGTGGATTAACCTCCACCGTGGTTTTTCCCCTAACAGGGTTTGTACACAAAAATCTTGGTGTTATGTGTGGTTCTGATGTGTTGTTGATTCATGCTTTTACTGTTAATTATCAGATATGAGATTAAAGGTTAATAAGGTTAAATAAGTTTCAATTTTGTAACAACTAATTCACCCCCCCTCTTAGTTGTCTATCCTTGTTTTCCAACATAGATATCTTCCATTTCAAAACACACAAAACAATATTCAGTAGATAATCAACCATCTTTCATTTGTATAGTGATTAAATGTTTATCCCTATAGGAAACAAGTAGACTATATAAAGAAAACTAACAAAGCCACAACTACCCCTATTTTGTAGTTTGGTGTGCATTCCTTCCTCTCCCTAATCTTCTTTGATTATTTTGAAGAGACCAATTGTTGTAACTAAACTATGGTTCATTCTATGTGCATGTAATTTTGATCTTCATATAAAAAATAAAAAAAATATTTATCTACTCTTGCCAAAACACAAACAACACTCAGATTTACTATAAGAGTCAACCAATCATAAGGAAAACATAATATGAAAATAGGGTTAGGGTTAGATTTAGAGTTTTGGTTATGGTTGGGATTAGATATGAAAATAGGGTTAGGCTTTAGGATTACAATTAGGGATTATAGTATTAGGGTTATATTTAGAATTAAGTTTTAGGGTTATTGTTATGATTAAGGGTTGTTTTTATATTTGTCTTAGAGTTGGGGTTAGGATTAGGGCCAGGGATAGGGCTAGGGTTAGGTTTAGGGATAGGTTTAGGGTTATTAGAGTGAATGCAACTAATTAATAAAATAAAAAATATTTAGGGTTAGGTAATTAGGGTTAGGGTTGGGGTTAGAGTTTTGGTTGTGGTTAGGGTTATAAAGATAGGATAAAGGTGAGGGTTAGGGTCAAGGTTAAGGTTTCGAGAAAAAGGGTTAGGTTATGATTAGGGTTAGGGCTAGGTTTAAGATTTGGATTATAGTTTAGGGTGTAGCATTTGTCTTTAGTTTAGGGTTACAATTAGTGTTAAGGTAAGGGTATAAGTTAAGGTTAGTGTTAGGGTCAAATTAGAATTAGGATCATGGTTTAGGGTTTATGGTTAGAGTTATGTTTATGTTTATGGTTGTGATAAAAAGGATTTGGGTTATGGTTAAGATTATCATTTTGAGAAATAGTGTTAGGGTTAAAGCTATGGCCAGGGTTACATTAATGAGAAAATGCTGGTTTAGTTTCCAAGTAAGGGTTAGGATTAGGTTTATTGTCAGGGCTAGGGTTAAGGTCAAGGTATGAGTCAATCTTATGATTAGGGATATGATGTTAGGTTTCAAGAAAAGGTCTAAATTTAAGATTAAGCCATAGTTGGCTATAATGAGCATGAGAAAAATGGATATAATTTCCTTTTGTGGGAAAATAATCAACTACGACTTAAACTTAAATTTAGAGATTACCCTAAACTCTAACCATAACAATAAACATAATCCCAAACCTAACCCTAAAGAAAACACATAACCTAACCCGGCCCTAATTATAGTGTTTGAGGCTAGTCTCAAACACTATATAACCTAACCTTATATAGCCTAACACATAACCTAGGACTAGAAAAAAATTCTTCTCCCAAACAATCTCCTCTACTTCTATTCATGCCTACTAGAGTTGCAACATTCAACATTGGTGCTTCAACCATTCATTCAAAGCAAAGAATTCCAATAAGAGATTTCAATGAACTAGAAGGGACAAGACTTACAACTTTCCAAGAAGAAATATCACATGCTAGATACATATTGATAGATGAAATGAGTTTCTTTGGGGAGAGGTTGCTTGAAAACATAGATTCCAGGCTTCGATGAGCATTCCCAAAAAATAGTAACCAAAGATTTGGAGATGAGTTCTTGATCAAAATTCCTAACTTTGATAACTTTACATTACAATATTTTTTATTCAATTCTATTATAGTTCCTTCTATACAAATTCATACTTATCAATTTAATTAAATATTTTATATTCAGGCATATCTACATGATTTTAGTTGGAGACTTGGCACAATTACCTCCAGTAAATGACATGGCTCCATATGAAAGAAAAAGGTGAGAAAAGCTACTATGGGAAGAATTCAAAATGGTCATTACATTAATTTTTTTTTTTCGACAAGATGGAAAAAATGAAGAACAACAAATATTTCATCAAATTCTAACAAACATTAAGGATGTCAATCCCACAATCAATGATTGCATGTTTCTTGTGTCAAGAACAAATGCAAGAACCAATGCTTTCAAAGAACAAAGAATTCAAAAGCAGTGTTCATTTGTAATATAATTAATGATTTCACAATATTATAATGATTTAACTAGCTTCTATACCTTATATATAATCTATATAATATATGCCGAGATTTATCATTTTCGAGGCGTATTTTTCTTTTCTTTTTTCTTTTTTGAATCTTAAGGCGAGTTGGGACAACAAGATTCTAATTTTGAAGCCGAGTTACCCGAGGTAGCATGGGCATAGCAACATGGAGCATAAGGAAGTGTCAATTCATGCCAAGTCATGGTGAGTTAAGGTAGGTTGCAAGGGTAAGGCAACTCTACAAGGTGAGTTGGACTCATGAAGATGTTAGCCAGGCTAGGAAGAGTCTGCAAATCAAGGGTCGAAGGTCCCTATGGGTTATTACTAGTTATGAGAAGACATAAATGGGGGATTCAGCCCAGAGTACGGTGTCATCCTACCAATGTCTAGTATTTGGACTAATAACTTATATAGGGAGGTATGGTTGTTCAAGGAAATGAGCACCATAGGGATGCAATCGAGTTGCACCGAGAGTCCATATCAGAACACCAAATGGAAAGGGTGTTCTAGTACTCTTCCTTCCAGGAGCGAAAAGAAGTAGCTCCTGCCTCGAGTCCCATATTGACTCAGGTGTTCATCATAGTCTTAGGAGCGAGGAGGTCTCGTTTTTACCTAGCTATAAAGTGAGGGGTTTTGTGGTGAACCCAATGTCCCAAACCTTGTGAATGCAGTAACAGGGCCAACATGGGTTAGTTCCCAGACATGTCACCAAATGGAGTTAGATGTTGCAATGATTTTTTAATAACCTTTGATCATCCATCAGTTGATCCTAACCGTTCCCCGCAATCGTGACTGCTTTGAATGAACACGATTTCCGATGGTGGCCACTTCATTTTAGCCTATAAGGTAGTTTAAAAGGAATATACTTATATTCAATGTGGTTAATGAAGCCTTGACATAGTCTATTAGATTCCAAATTTAATTCTTAAAGGTCTACTTTAGATTCCAAGTGAAAATCTAATTTAACCTAGGCATCACTATCCATATTTGTAAACTATTGTGTTACACAAGGATAAATTATTTCTAAGATATATTAAGCAAATACAACAGATTTAGCAATAAATAGTGAGGTGTCTTATTAAACTATGCCAAATCCTCACTTTATGACAATAATTGCAAAAGATAAATTTTCTTGGTTATTTTTTATATATAAATTGGGAAACCAAGGTCCCAACCCTATTACATAGCAAGCCTGGAGGATATGAAAAGAAAAACCAAAAAATAACTAACTATAAATAATTAATAGAAGAACCAAGAAAAATAGCACATAAATAACTAACAAAAAACAAGAAAAAACTACAAGTTGTAGCATGTCTTTTGGGGAGTCACATATCCCCAATCTTCAAAAAGGAAAGAAAAAATATCATCCTTGGGGTATTTCTTTCTAGCCTTCTTTAAAACATGACTATCAAGATTACCCTTCAACCTTCTTTTCTAGAACTCCCACACAACATTCTGGAGTAGAAGCATAGAAGTAACCTATGGATCACCTTATTTCTAAAATTAAGTACATTATTGACTCTTTCCTCCAAAGTTTCTAGAATTTTCTCCAAATAATTAATAGAATTGGTGTTATGGCCACAATGAGAACATAAATGCACAAGATCAAACTTATTTTCCACCTAAATTCCTTCACCCTTGACATCATTCATGGCCACCATATCATCTCTAGGGACTAAATTCACATCATTTTTAGCCTCTAAATTATCCCCTATGTTAGAAGACTTAGTGTCATAAAGAACATTCATTCTTGGAAAAGGTTGACACCAAAATCATTGGAAAGAGAAACATCTTCCTCTTACATGAAGTCTTGAGAGTGACTGAACTCTTTGTTCCCACTATTGATGTAGTCATTTTCCTTGTGATAAAAAAAGCCTTTGTTGTTAATTACAAACAACTAATTCTACATTGGGTGTAGTGCTAGGGGTAGTAGAAATTATGGCCACCAACCTATTAGATCTTCTTACAAGGTTCCCCTTAAAAGGTTTTCCTATAGCAATATTATTATTAATAGTAGCAACAATAAGAACCTTAGTCATTGTTTCCCACAAGTGAGGAATAAAATTTAGGGTTTTTACTCTTAGTCTTGGAGATTTCAACATCACTAGGAATGTCCACATGGATATGAGAGGAAACTTTCAATAGAGAACCAATGGAAAAAATATTAGGGCAACCTAAGTCATCATAATTAGCCACAGGTTTACCAAGCTCAAAATTTCCCTCCACCACTTTACTAGGCACATCATCAAATGTAATTTTTTGCTTGAAAAGGAATGAGGAATGTTTGATAGGTTTTCTCTTACCCTTATGAGGAGAGGGATCATGCAAATCACTAAGATTCCCACCTTTAGCTTTGATAAGAATAGGGGTAGGGAATAGATTAGACTTTGAAATAAGAGAGCTAAAAAAATTCTAAGAGAACATAGCAAGGTGGACTTGTGGAGTCTAAAAATTAACCCCTCATGTAGAGGCATCACAAATTTATCCATTAAGACCTCCTTACCTAGACACTTAAGAGAAATTAGGACAAAATAAGGAAAACAAGCAATCTTATTATGTTTAAGATGGTCATGCAAGAAATGGTAATTAAAAACACATTTAAAACTACCTTCAACACTGAAGTACTTAATTGGCACTCTACTAAACTCATCATTCAAAACCATTCTATAATTCGATGAGTTCTCCCCTTTTCAAAATTTGATTGATGGTTTCCATGTCCATCATTTTTCTCTATTAATGTCCTTCCTACCTTCAATATTCAACCTAGTAGTAGCTCTAATGGTTTCCTTTGAAACAAGAAATCTAACAACTCCCACAATAAAATTTTTATCCTTTTATGAAGCAGAATATTATTTTGAAAGGACTTGACCAGAGCAACATAGGGACTCAAAGTAGGGAGCAATTCTACCCTCTTAAGAAAATGTCATAGTATGGCATTATTTCTCACCTCCTTAGGGGATGTGATTTTAGTGTGGCATCATATATCCCTTTTAGTATCTAAACCCTTGCAAAAAATATTAAACTAAGAAATATTATACATTTGGAACTTAGTAGGAAGAAAACACAAGCATTCACCTAAGAGAATAGACTTTGCAAAAATTTGAGGCTTATTCACTATTATGCAAAACTAACTTGTTCATAAGATCATACCATGGAGAAACCTCCCAACCATAAGTGACTTGATTGAAGTGACTATATCATTATTTTTAAGTAAATGCATATTTATGGAATCTTGGGCATAATAATTAGAAGGACCAGAATTACCAATACTAACATTATCCAAGCAACCCGCAAGGGGTTCATAACAAGACTATTTAATGGCATCAATTTGGTTGAAGGAAATAGCATCCATTTGAAGACTTCCTCAAGCATAATCACAAGGGATAACAGTACCCCTCTTGAGCCAAAGAAATATGATACATAGACACCAACAATTATCACTAGGGTAAAACTCAATACCCTTCCCCAGGCACCCATTAATTGACAATTTCATTATTTTCATTATTAAGTTTATTGATAATACTTTGAGAAGTAAAGCAACTTCGTATAGACTGATATGGCCCAGTGACATTAAAAATATCATCTATGCAATCATATAATAAGTCATTAATAGAAAAAGGAAAAGATAAAATCCAACAACTAATTAAATGGGAAATCTTCCTTTGATGACATACCCTTTAGGTTCCAATTCATAAGCTCATATGCATGCCGAAGTTTTTCCACTTGTTTAATCCATTTCCAAATGAGAAATATTCCAAGCGTGAAGAATGAAAGAATAAACCCAAAAACATGTATGATAGTAGAGGGAGTAGTTTATTTTGCATTGACTCGTCATTACAATTCAAAGTATCATGTATTCCTTCTCCCATAAAAGTTTTCATGGGAGGAAGGGGAGAATATTTCTAGTATTAGACACATCTAGCCTATCACCATTTTTGTTAGAAGAAAAGAGTAAATTCCAATGCTAAATCCAACACCATTTCTCATAGTGACCCTTTGTTGGACAAGGAAACACCAATGTCAATATTCACTACTCCAATCAATGGCTTCTATCCTTCTTTTTTTCCAAATATAGCTTGTAGGCCACCTCTATGACCACCCATCTCACTATCAATGTTGCCATCACTAGCCCAACTATTCAATGGTAATTTTTCTAATGACTCCTTTCTCACTCTCTTGGAGGACAAATGTGACATTATTTAGGATATTCAATGACTAGATATTTTTTGGAAAGCTTTAAGGTCAAATATATAATGGCATAAAAATCAATGTTATAGGAAATCATTCTTAGCCAAGCCCAATTGGTTCAATTCCTATGGATAGAAGGGGGTTGATCATAAGGAAGTGTTGAGATTCCTAAGCATCTCTTTTACCTTTTAGGTTACTCCTTCCTCTTTAAGGAAACATATCATTTCTAGAGCTGAGAAAAATGATCATATTAAATTATGAAGCCCCTTTCTTTGGCAAGGAGATTCCATGTGTGTTCAAAAATTCTTGTTGCACACATTTTCATTACTCATGTTGCTAACAACCTTGCAAAACCTCATATTTGAAGATTGAAAAAATCCAAAGGAATATTTTATGGCCTCCCTTTAACCAAGGAAAATGGTTTCACAAAGTATCCTAGGAGTTTTATTATTTCCCTCATGACTATAATAGGCTTGGCTTACTTTATATTCACTACTCTAAATGGCGCCATAATAGGCTTTTCTTGCTTTATATTCACTACTCTCAATGGCGCTATAATTTTAAATTTAATTAACATCCTCTAAAACCTAACTAAACCAGGTTGTAGCTCATCAAATTGGACAAGTGAAAGGTCAATACCAGCGTTGAGGAAGAGTTTGGAGGAGTGAAAACAAGGTCAATACCAGTGTCGACGAAGAGTTTGGAGCTAAAACAAGGTCAATACCAGCACCGAGGATGAGGGAACTCAGGGAAAATCGACGACCAAGGGACAATGAGTACTGTAAGTTTGGCACCCCCATTCTCTTTAACCTGCAATTTTCATGCCTAGTTTCCAAAGATCTTCTCGTACATTGGCCCCCCCATTCTCGTAAAATGGTATAAGATAAGACAGAAAAAATAAAATAGTTTAGTCTTTCACATTTTTATAGTGATTACTAGAGGCACATAGACCAATTCTTCATAATAGAAGAATTTGGTCATACTTTTCCAATGATGGCATAATGAGAAAACTTTAGGTTAAATGAATAATTCCTAGCTAAGTTCTTGAAATCATGTCCAATCGTATAAGAGAAGACCACTGCTATATGTACTTGGATAACATGGGGAAAGGCTCTTTGGGCTCTTTCATCAATCTATGTATTGTTAAATTTTAACACCTAAAAGTGAGAATGAAGAATCTTTTCTAGGATGGTGGCCAATTATGCTTCTCAACACCTAGATTACAAAATCCTTGTCAATATCATTGCCATCACAATTAAACATATTGCTTGAGATATAGTCATAGAGGTAAATAAATTGGATTTCTTGATAGTAGATACATTCTAGACAATTCAATCCTTGCATCAGAGATTGTTGAATGGGCCCAACAAACTACTCATGATGCCCTTACTATTAAGTTAAAAGTTTGACAGGGCATATGATTGTATTAGATGTCCTTTCATTTATAAAAAGCTCAAATGGATTTATTTTCAACCCTAAATTATTATCACACATTCAAAATTACAAAATACCAGTTAATGAAGAACCTTCATTTGAAGGTGATGTCGTCATGACCTTTGAATGAAGAAGCTTCATTCAAAAATGGTGCCATGTCAAGACTTTCAAATGAAGGTATTTTTTATTTTAAATATTTCATGTCCAAAATGCTTTATAAAAGGAACCTTGGCATGAAGGACCTTCAAATGAAGACCTTAATTGAAAGGTCTTTCATAAGAAGATCCTTCATATGAAGGTTCCTTTAATGCCATCCCATTATATCTCTTAGAGTTGTTAGAGATATTTTTGTTTCAAAGTAGATATTGGACCATCAAATAGTGTCACCATGACTCTACCAAGATATCCATCAAATTCATAAACCCTGACTTAACAACCACAAATTCAAAAGAAAATTGCCCCTGCCAGCCCTAGGGCATTAATTCAATGCCAAGTTTCTTGCTTTAAAAGACCCCTAAATG